>PQWD01000059.1:52933-113394 GCA_019425675.1 Leucinodes orbonalis
AGAACCTACCTGCCTACTACCCGCGAATGTGGCTAAGACAGGTGCTTCAGAATTTTTTGGAATGTAGTTTTTAAATCTTCATTTTAATTGTTAGATTTTCTCACTGGCTTGTCATGGTTATTTTAACGTATGTGCTATTTAGAAATAATTTGCGAACCTATAAATAGCTTAGACATAACTTGTACTTCTAATTGTAATTCAACAAACTGTATTAGTGCTGTTGGTGTTCCGGATAAAATAAAATAAATAGAAATAAAATGATAAAGGGCCTCGCTAAGACATCTCACCCGCGCCCAGGTTAGTCCTCGGTACTTACGTACTAGTATTACGGATAAAACAGCCTCATAGACTTAAAACTTCATATTCATATATTATTGCGCATGTTGGTTAACAATGGTCTTATGATTCCTCAAAATGAAGTTTCTTTGATCGAAGACTTAGGCCCGTATTCTAGAACGAAACTCAATCGTTGTATACTTGAATAGTGTTAGAAAGAGATAACGCTCTATACGATAAATAGCGCCATCCCTTTCTAACTCAATTTAAGTAAAGATCAACGTTGAGTCTCGTTCTAGAATACGGGCCTTAAATCCTATGTAACTACACTGCAATACCACTTTGAAGTAAATAAGTAATGATTGTATTATTGTCAATAATGTTCATAACAATCAGATGGTTTGTTAGCTTATTTACCATTTTTTCACAAAAAGAAGGTGTACTGTAAATAGTATTTGAATATTTTATCATTAATATTGCAAAATGGCCGGCGTGGAAAACCTTGACCTGTGAAAACCGGCGAGCACTCAGATTTAGCCTTTATGTAGGGTTGTCACTTAGATAATTAGTGTTTAAGATTAAAAGCACACAATATTAGTCCGTAAGTCAAATTCTAGATGTCACTAATTTATATATTCTGCATGACGTTGTTAAGATTTTTCTTAATTACTATTAGGGTTCGGCTAACTTTCCTTGAAATTACACATTCTGATACTTACTTTTACTAGAAACCGTGCTTTTATTTATATTAACCCTTTTTTCTTAGTTTTTGGGACACTGTTCTATTAGATTGAAATCAGTGGCGTGCACAGAGATTATGAGTTTGTCGACCCATTTGGTGTAATGGCTGAGACGTCGGCTACTACACCAAGGGTTCCGGGTTCGATCCCCAGGCAGTACAAACATTTGTGTATGCATGTCTGTTTGTATTGGTCTTGGTGTAGAAAACACACATGTATAATATCCATATATTTACAAAAAATGCATATTAAACATTATCAGTTGCTTAGTAACCGTTACACAAGCTTCACGCCTAACTAGAGGCTAGATGGCGCCGTTGAATGTCAGTGAATATTTATGTATTATTATTTCAATATGATTGCAATATGAACTTACCGACAATATGTTTTCGGTAAGTTCGCGGACTTACCGAAAATATGTTTTCGGTAAGTCCGCGGGATCACTCCGGTCAAGCCCAAGTATGTAGATCTCCCACGTCCGACACTCAATAATTCCGGGTTCATTAAATACTTAATAAGATTCCGTATATATATATGAATTCAGTCTTAAGTTAAGTAAGTTAACTAATATTTATTAGATAATAATAATAAACGTTTATTTATATGAGCGTCGGTGGCTCATTGGTGTGGACTGTTGCCTTCCGATTTGGAGGGTGCAGGATTAAATCCAGCCACGTACCAATGTGTTTTTGAATTTTCGAAATATTATGTACGTTTATCCGACGCTCTTCCGGTGAAGGAAACCATCGAGAGGAAACCTACGCACGCGTGGGCGAAGAGATTCAAAAGTTGTGCGTGAAGTCGCATTAGGCCCGCGTGGACGACTAAGGCCTATACGGGTAGGCTCGTGCCCTCGGTGATGATTTCATAAAACCACAGTACAGTAAATTATATTAAGTATTTGAACTGCTCTCACATAAGATAATCAGGGACATACAATTATACCTGAGACAAAAGTGGTGGCGGAAAATTTAGTTTATATGTTTCCACATGAAAGACTATGCTATATTAACATATTGGATATTACCATTGAATATTTAAGACAAAATGGCCGACCTCCGTAGAGGTCGATACCACATGACGTACGCAGTAATAGGTACTTGCAAGCTTAAGAGTGTTTTAATTATAAAAAATGATGCACGAAATTACGTATTACTTTTTTAATTAAAATATATAATCTATAACTGAATATAGGTAAATATGTAAAATAAGAATACGAATAGATTTTTTTAAATTTTATTTTGGCGCAAATGAATTATGTTTAAAAAATGCATATTATTCAATGAGAGCGGCCTACTCCAATTGTGGACTGCATAAATAATTAGACGAGGTATACGTGACCGCGATCATGTTATTATGTGAATTGTCAGATAAAATATAACATATTGGTTTGTTAAGCAAAAAAAAAAAATGTTACAATTTTTAGATACTATCCAAAAAGCCACAATATTGATTAAAAAAGATTTCAATAAATATTAATCTCGAATGAATTTCAGTCGGATCAAACAGAAGCTCATGTTGGTCATCATCATCATCATCAGCTCATTAAATGTCCCCACCGAGGGGCACGAGCCTACCCGTATAGGATGATTAGGCCTTAGTCGTCCACACGGGCCCAGTGCGGGTTGGACGACTTCACATACAATCTTCGAATCTCTTCGCAGGAATTTAAAAATATGTCAAATGTGTATTCAATAATTGTTATAAATTGATTATAAAATAATACTAATGGTATAAATAGTATTTTAACTAAGTACCTATTTTAATAACTTAATAAAGTAAATGTTTACACCGATATTTTTATTCGTAAAATGCATTTGAAAATCAACAAAAGCGACATTATCGTAATTGCCATAATTAGGTATATTAATCATCCTTCGTAGTAAAAAAATATCGTCGCGTCGCGGGTCGGTACTTATTTTTCTCCGTAATTGTTCAAATATTAAGTAAAGACTTATTTTTTTATTTTAGAAGTTGAACAAAGAAAAGCTAAAACGTAGTGAATTGAAATAAACTGTAGCAGTAAATACCAACCGCTCAAGATGAAAAGAAAAACAAAAAAACTTTTTTTAAATGTGCATAACAATTATTTTTATGTAACCGGCTTGGCTACAAGCCCGTTCTTTTATACGTTATGCTATATTTAAACTGGTCGCCAAAACAAACATAATCAAATATTTCTTTATTTATCATTAGTTAATAACCATCCACATAAATCACCAAATTTTCCTTTAACTAAAACATACACACCCATTGTTTGCAACTCCTAATTATTTATTCGAACAAACGAACTCCAAATCCGTCTTCTTATCGCATGGAATTTATTTTTGCTTAAACAACAAACAAAAGATAGTCAACACAAATTAGTAATGCCATGGCACGTATCGAATCACTAATAACAAATCCATTTTGAATCGTCCGAGGGGCGGCGCCACCGTCTATGTTGCACTAGTGGAAATATCACGGTGAAAATGCTGTTAGGAAATATTGCTGGAGCGCAACACAAAGGCGATATTCAACATGGCCGCACTGAATCTGCATGAGGGACGCGTGTTTTTGAAAAGAGAATGTCGCGCGCGCCAATTATATTGAATTTTAAATGTTTAAATATGGAACGTTCGGTGTCCCGATCGGTGGCGGTAGAGGCACTAAAGTAAAGATTCTCTGTGGCGAGCGCATGATAGTGTAAGTCTGTCTCTCAGTCTGCGACTGCCAATGAAAGGTTGCGTACAATTTGTGCGGCGAGACGCACGTTTTTATATTTTGTTTACCGACATTGGATATTTGGACTTTGAGATTATTTCAGCTTCAATGTTTATATAGGCAAGGGCACACGGAAAATTAAAACTTAAAGACTAATATAACTACTACTTAAATTATTGCTTTAAATTATTGAACTCATTTTTATCAATATCCATTTAATTTTCTGCCCTAAGATATGTATATAAGATTGTAGATAAGCCTCCATTGAAATATATGTTTATTTTTCTTCGACAAATAGATTTACTTTTATTAATCGTAAGCATGACGAAAATTTAAAACAATTTATGAAGTATATATACGAGATACGTTGATATAATAACCTTGTATTTCAAAACAAGACTCACAAGTCATGTGGTCATTTTGAAAAACTCGACTAGATTCAATAATAAAATTTTATCACATAATTATTGCGGTTATTTACAGTAGAGAATGAAAGATGAAAAAGAACAATGAAATTATTTGATTTTTAAATAAGTTTCTAAATAGAATAAGTAATTTGGCATTCAAATACTAAATTTAATAATAAAAATACCCTGACATCCACAAAGTGCTAGATAGAGGCGGTAGAGCCCAATCACTTTACGCTAAGTAGCTTGTTCAGTGCAAACTTAAAATTGGTTATTAGATTCATTAAGTGGTTTTTTTTTAATAAAAATTAAATACACGAATTAAAAACGAAATAAGCAACACAACGAACAATAAAATACAGAAATATAGAACGCAAAAAAAGTAATGCGAGCTAACTTAGGTTTTAGAGAGAAGGAGTTCACTTAGGTGCGTATTCATACGCATTTATGCAAAAACAAGTAAATATACTTTCTTCCTGAAGAATATCAGTCATCATTAGTGAGACGCAATATCACAAATGTACCATCGACAACACAACCCTTAACGCGCGGCTGTTTGACGGCATTCCTTTGGTCGTAAAAAAAAGTAAACACGCCCCGGAATTGCTGGCCATAGATATATTTTTATTTAATTTTAAACTTGTAAAAATTAAACTACTATACAAAATCCTTATGAAACACGGGGTTACTTACGGGTACCTATGTCCATCAGTGGACTAATAGTTATAGTATGGAGCACTATGTTAACAATACTCAAAAGTGACTTACCGTCACCTCTCGATGGCAGATCAACCTTTTGAAATTTTGACAGGTACTGCTTTTAATTTATACCAACACTGCATATGTCAGGGTCAGTGGTATCTCTTACCACTAGATGTCCGATCGTCCTGTTCAGTTTAATTGGCTGCGATACAAGCTTTCGTTACTGTCCCAATGTAAATGAATCAATCAGAGGCATGTTTCATGTTTATTTAGGAAAAGGTTATAATTAAAATATTCAGAACGTTAATACGATAAATGACTTGTTTTGTTAACTGAACTTTACGGAGTCACCAAATAATATGTTTTTTTTTTATTAAACTTGGCATCATACGTAGATATACTTTGTTTGAGTTAAAAATTACAGTTACAAAAGCTTTAGTTTGCTTACTTTTATTTAAATTAAGTAAATAAAAACATACGATTCACAAAGACTCTCGCCCAAATAACCAACAATAAGCTTTAAAGCTTTGTTGCGCCTATTTTTGTAACAATTTGATTTGATTTGAATTTAAGTCATAAAAAGTCAGTTGTTTAGGCGCGCTTAAGCAGTATCAGTGGAAGTTTTAATTTGCCGATAGTAGGCTAAATATTTTTGCCACCCCTACTAGCTTTTGAAATTGAATATGTTAGAAATGTTTTTGGTGGGATACATTTATTCGGCAATTTAATGATTTGTTTAGATATATTTTAAACTAGCTTTTGCGTACGACTTCGTCGCGTGGAATAGTTACTTTGGCCTTAACCCGCTACTTTGTGTATATAGGTGAGTTAAAACTGCGATATCACATAAGATATTCATTTAAGTTGAATGACGTGCATGGCAATTTTGTTTCAAAGTATTTATTTGGATAAGGATTATTATCATGTTTATGAAAACACCTTCGCAAATGATGATTATTTAAGAAAAAAAATATATGTTAACCTTAAAAGATAGACATATGCTGTCGCGGACTTTTTTGTAGACCTTTAAAAGGGGAACAATACTCTCATACATGATTTTTACCTAACAAAAGAGTACAAACTGTACTCTCTTCGGCGGTTCGTTTTTGAGGCACGGATGGCGTATCTACCTTTATATATACAGAATATCATTGTATTTTTCTAAATAAAAGGTTTTTCCAAAATAAATGTCGCCTATTTTTTTTCCTTATTACATCAGATACGGCCAATGTAATTTTTTTATTGTTTATCTTAGTATAAGAGTGACTTACACGTGGCGCGTTTCACGTATCCTTGGGCGCGGTGACCGTACGAAGCTCTACATTACTTGTATGCAACCACCCGCACGCCATCTTGTTATTATATTAAAAAATAATATTCACTGACATTTACACAGCGCCATTTATCCCCAAACTGAACATTAGCAAGAAGGGTACAATAATAAATGTTATAATGCTTGAGCAACTGCGGATCCAGGTGGAGGGTCATGGGGGTCATGACCCCCCTGAGCTATTTTTAAGTACTATACTAACGTATATTAACAAGATACCTTATAAATTCTAACTTGACTACTATGTGACCCCCTTCTGGCGCTTAACCTGGATCCGCCCTTGTGCTTGAGACAAGGGTTTCGGGTTCGATCCCGGGCAGTAAAAAAAGATTAATAATCTAACCCGTGTACTGGTTCATGTTCATGATTTGTGTCCAGCAGTGGACTGCGATAGGTTGAAAAGAATACTGGTTCATACTGTGGTCACCAATCCGCCTGCTCAGCATGGTAAACCCTAGTCCAAGTCCGCCATGAATTAAATAAAACCATAAATATCACATCGGTGGCAATAGTTCGGAAGTAATGCATTTATTATGCGCACATATATAAAGGAGATTAATTTTTATTCATAGAAAATTTTCGGGGAAAATGCCCGAGGAAAAATATTGAATTTCCAAGTCTGTGCAGTCGTTTGAAAGTAATACGTTTCGAATATGTTTATTTTTATCATCATCATCAGCTCATTAAACGTCCCCACCGAGGGGCACGAGCCTACCCGTATAGGGTGATTAGGCCTTAGTCGTCCACGCGGGCCCAGTGCGGGTTGAACGACTTCACGCACAACCTTTGAATCTCTTCACAGGCGTGCGCAGGTCCACACGATGTTTTCCTTCACCGTGAGAGCGTCGTTGGTGAGGTTTATTTTTATGAATATAGTACATTTTCGGGAAAAAATATCAAGGCTTTAAGGACAACGTTAATTTGAGTGACAATGTAACTGTATAATAATTCAGTAAATAATAAAATTTATGATAAAAATAATATCAAATATGGAGTCACATAACTTATGTGGCAGACTTTGGTCTGCATGTGACTAAACCGGGAAAAACCTAGTACCTACACATATCATCATTAAACGTGAAAACTACCTACGTGTAGATAGGATTATACATTGAAAAATTATCCTTTTTTTTAATGACTTGTACGTCATTTTTATTATTATTTGTTTTAAATGTTATCTTTATTTTATAAATATATGCTGTCTTTTATTTTATATTTTAAAGTGAATTTTTTTGTTTCAGTTAATTTTAAGTTTTATATCTTTTAACATGTAAACGTCTAGGCTTAAGTTAGCTGTAAGTTTACAATGTAATTACTAATAAAAAAAATTGTTATATAATAGCCTAAGCCAGTGAATTTGCTAACTCTTAAATAATTATAATACTAATGGCAACAGCATCATCATGATCATTTAAATAAATACTAATTAAATTTAGTACTCAGTGATGACTACTCTTAACTACTTCAACCGTATTTAGACGCAAACCACAGAACAATCTACGTAAACATGATAAACAGCATCGATTTTAATTCTCAACATTCGACGCTGCAAGGTTTGCGGATAAACCGTTTCTTATGTAACAAAACAACCTCATTGTATTGAAACCTTCATACAGAAAAAAAAGCAATTGGCGCCAATATTTGACAGTTGTGTTACTAGTCTTAAAAGAACATTTCCCAACGCATTTAACTCAGTTTAGCGTTAGATAATACATTTATAATGAGGATTTTAACACGTCTATTATCATGTGAATACTGAAATAAAACAAAGCGCAATTTTAATTTTAAAAAATACGACTTCGTAGCTTTTTTTTTCACAATGACGTTTAGTTTATTTATATGTTACACGCACGAGCCGCAAGCGTGTACGGTGTATTATTCTCAATGACGGGTAATGGTTCGGCCATTTTGTTTAGACGCGTTAACTGAGCGCCCGTGTTCGATTTATTTAGCAAACGATAAATATTTTTTATCATGCCACCTTATGCGGCAGATACGGGGCGACACGTTGATAATGCTAAGACCTAAATATAGGACTTGAAAAATTAAAACGCGACCTGTTTTGAATTTTTAATATTTCCTCGTCAACTGTTTATCGTATTGCGAAAATTTAAACTCCTATTCAACCTATTGCAGTCCACTGCTGGACATAGGTCTGCCCCATTTTGCGCCAGATATCCTCAAACACAAAAATGCTTTATTCAAAATAAATAATGAGGTAACACTTGAACCATCAAAAAAAGGATTTACTTTTAATGAATCTACCAATTTATGTCGTCAGAAAAAACGTCGCTTTCAAATTTCGGAACTATGTACTTACATACAATAGTTATCAATGCCGTTGCAGTGGTGAGACTCAATAAAACATTAATATGTAGAGCTATGCAGATACTAGTAATAAACGACATCAAAACATTTCCCAAGAACTGCAATAAATAAGTACACATTTACTATTGAATAATATTATCGATAAACAAATCGAATTACAAAAGTGAAATCGTCTGTTATATTAGCGTAATTTAGATTTAAACCTCATCAAAGACGCAGTGTATTTAGAACGAGCGATGTTGTAAAGTACGCTGCGTCCCGGCCGGCCCCTTTCGCGATTGAGTCACGAAGCCGTCCTGTACCTAAGTTTCCTTTATCCACCATTACCCGGCTTTCCATTTAAGTTATCATACATTGCCGTGTTGCCACAGCCTTCGAGTTAGCAACATTTAGTTAGACGCGTAATGGACAACGTTTAATATGACATATACGCAAGCATAAACGTCGGATAGGCAAGTATTTCAAGTAGACGGTCGAGTTTTTTGTCCGATATTATTTGTGATGTGAAAAATAAGTTTTGCGTATGATGATGAAACAAGTAATTTTTCTATTTATTTATGGAATTTGTACTTGTATTGATTTGATATTTTTTTATAGGAGCATAGATCGATTTTAATGGTACGGGAAAAGCTGTAAATGTAAAAAACGCATTGCGTTACTATAAGAATGTGTTTCCGAAAGTTTTTTTAAAATTACATTAACATGAAACACTATTATTACCATTAATACAATCCTTTTTTAACAATTCATATTTCCCAACCGAATAATGAATGTAGAGTCGAGTGCCTACTTAAATCCTATTTTAAATTAATAAATAGGGTAAATTAGTTAATAAATATATACATAACAAATACTTATTAAATAGATCGTAAGCAAATGATCAAAACAATTTTTCAAACTTATTAACATAATATAAGTAACCGGCTTATATTATAGTAAAAATAACAAAAACACCTTTTAATAAATCTAAGAGCTACAGTGCGGGCTATAAAACCATCATCATTTAGTCTTATGGTCCACTGCTGTAATTAGCCTACCCCGAAGGACTAATCGCTGAGGGTGTTGGTAAAGTTCTTTTTATTCCGGGTGTTTTTTTCTTTTGGCTGCAGATAGATCAAGCTGAAACTAGCAGAAAAAACGCGAAGACCAGTGTTGAATAAAGGTTGGCCCCAAAAGAGGTTGTTTTGTTTATAGCTCTTGACGTAAATGTGCGAATCGTTAAGATTTTTGAACATATTCTATGGAAAAAACTCATCAATTCTCTTTTCTGTCCCTACCACAGCGTTTTTTCTGCTAGAAATTTTCTTCCAGTTTAAGCCTCATACAGATAGCCATTACAGATTGACCAAGACGTGGCGAGCGCAGATGACTCTTAGCCTTATAAAGTCGGTTTATGTCCGTATAGATTCATACCTCATAGATCGTATACACTTTCCGCCTAATTTGTCTCAATCATTCTGACAGGAGCATAGATAAAAAAAATAATGTATGCAACCGTCAGATTTTATAACGCTCAGTGAAGGTCAATTTATAACGGCTTTTCAAAACGGTGCAGATGTTAATTTATAATTTTTAATAACAACACAATATTTATAATATATTATACTTTTATATTATTTAACATCTGTATTTAACATATTATTTAACATCTATATTTTATTAATATCTGTATTTCTTTTAATTTATATCTGTTTATATTTATATATAAGTTTTGTTACGTTTATATTTGCACCTTAATGCCCCTTTTTAAACTTATTACTTTTTCTCCATCCTAAGGTTGCCTGGAAGAAATTTCCCTGTGCGATAAGGCCGCCCATTGTACCTACTTGATTACCATTATTATTATTATTTGTGTTTTATTGTGTTGATTAAGAATTGTGTTGAAAAAGAATTAAATAAATAAATAAATACTTTTATTTTTAATAAAAACAAAATATTTGCGTATGAGGTCATTATCTTCAAATTTCAGGTCCTAAAGCAATTCTTATCCTCACTCCTCTCTCTTCATCCCATCGCAGTCCACAGCTGGGTATAGATCTCACTTATATTGCGCTAGATAACCCGATCCTCAGAATTTCTTATTCCAGCCTCCCTCAGCGGTCTTTCAGACAGCGAAGGGCTACGCTACGCTTGCAGACGCGGACTCTACCAAAGAATACGTCCGCTCCAACGGCCATAGGTTCTGCGGCATACGTGACCGGCCCACTGCCACCTGAACTTACTTGCCAACTCTGGTAATTTAATAATTGGTCTTGCCCAATGCAAGTTAGGGTATCTCCACCCCCTTGAAGAAAACCCAGGTCAGCAGTGAAAACTTTAAATATCTTTATTCAAATAAGTTTTTTACAGACACTTCTCAATCGTCAATTGTTATTATTATAGATTTTACCACTACCGACCGGTTCGGAAAAAAATGGATCTTCGAAAAGAGCTTTGTTTCCCGATACGTACAATTAAAAAATATAAAAAAATTAAATGCATTTATAAAAATAATAAATATCAAATAAAAATATTCAAAGTAAAGTTAATGAAAATAATATAAAATTTATAAAGTAAAATTATTCAAAATTAAATTTATAAAGTAAAATTATTCAAAATAAAATTTATCAAAGAAAAGTTAATAAAAAAAACTATCAAAAAACAATTTAGTGGTTTTCAAGGCAAGAGTAAATATGGGGCCGTCCATAAATTAAGTCATCGATTTTTTCAGATTTTCATCATCATCCTATCGTCATTTCTTAATGACCTTCTTCCAAAATTGACGTCATTACTTACACTCGCGTGCAAGTAAATCGACTCAAGCCTCAAGTGCGCATAAAAAGTGATATAACTAAAAAATGACTTATTTTACCTCTATATAATGTTTTACATAATTAAAGCCTAGTAATTAGGCTTTCAAATGGTAGCATAATATCAGTAATTTAAATAAACACTTGTACTTAGAATGCAACTGAACGCAACCTCCCGTAAACTGCTCTGCGCTCTATTCACAACTTGCGCGACACAACCCCCTATAAAACCCCTGTAATCGTTTTTTTCTTATCAGTCGCTCATTAGACGTTGACCTGAACACATCTCTGCAAATTAAAGCCGTCATTTGAAGAAAATTATGGATACAACACCTGAAGAAGCCGCTCAAGTCGTTGCCCTGTTGCAAGAAGGGTTGAACCAGCGAGAAGTCGCTCGTCGTTTGAATATGAGTCAGTCCGCTGTCTCGAGAGTATACAGAAGGTTTCAAGAGACTGGTGCCTTCACTCGGAGGCCTAATACCAGCCGACGCCGGTGCACCTCGGAGCGTGACGACCGGTTTTTGGTCTCGACCTCTCTCCGAAATCGACACCTTACCGGCGTAGATGTGCAGCAGGAGCTACGTCAAGTTCGCGGGGTGACTGTCAGTCAGTGGACAGTTAGAAGAAGGTTGAAAGAAGCTAACCTTACTCCGAAAAGACCCGCTACAGGCCCGAAGTTGACCACAGCTCATCGTCAAGCACGCCTTCACTTTGCTCGAGAACATTTGGATTGGAGCATAGAGCAATGGCAGTCAGTCCTGTTCACAGATGAGACGAGGATGTGTCTCCATGGCAGCGACAGGAGAGGTCGGGTATACCGTCGTCCCGGTGAACGGTTTTCACAGTGCTGCTTTGTGGAAACCGTTGCATATGGTGGCGGATCTTGCATGATGTGGGCTGGAATTTCCTTAGAAGGCAAAACGGACCTTGTTTTCGTTCCTGGGGGAGGCCGGGGAGGAGGTCTGACCAGTGATCGTTACATTGAAAATGTTCTACTGGATCAAGTTGTCCCTTATCAAGGCTTTATTGGGGAAAATTTCATCTTGATGCATGACAATGCCCGATGTCACACTGCTCGGGCCACACGTGATTTCCTGAACGAAGTTGGAATTCACACTATGCATTGGCCAGCGCTCAGCCCCGATTTAAATCCCATTGAGCACATATGGGACGAGCTCAAAAGGAAAGTTAGAGCGAGGAATCCAGCTCCGACAAACATCAATGAGCTCAAGACTGCGTTGGTAGAAGAGTGGGGTCGAATACCACAATCATCCATTAAAAAGTTGATAAGGTCGATGAAGAATCGCATGAGAGCAGTGATCAGAGCTAGAGGAGGGAATACCAAATATTGACACGAATATTTTTTTCTTACGCACATTTTGTTTCATTTAAACACAATAACCCCATACTGTGAAATTGTATGAATTTTCAACATTTTTTACATTATCATTAGCATTAACCTTTTTTACTAAACTACTGAATCGATTTTCATGCAACTTACACCATTTTAAAGCTCAATTACTAGGCTTTAATTATGTAAAACATTATATAGAGGTATAATAAGGCATTTTTTAGTTATATCACTTGTTATGCGTACTTGAGGCTTGAGTCGATTTACTTGCACGCGAGTTAGTTTGACAAAATAAAACATTGCAGATTTGGGAAAAATAGGGTAAGTTAAGCAATACTTGCAAAATATCACAGAACATTATCTTCCTTAGTATGAACATGTATTTAAGTATAGTATTAATATGTACTTTTATTAATTGTAATGTTGTAGTTATATTAAAGTATTGTGTTTATTATCATACATAGTATAAACAAAGTCGCTTTCGCTGTCTGTCCCTATGTATGCTTAGATCTTTAAAACTACGCAACGGATTTTGATGCGGGTTTTTTAAATAGATAGACTGATTCTTAAAGAAGGTTTATATGTATAATACATGTAAGTACTACGGGCGAAGCCGGGGCGGGCAGCTAGTATTTTACTAGGTGTGCTGGAAGATATTTCGAAACACCCCCCATCTATCATTTACCGTCATCCGCAGACCAACCCCCCCCCCCCTATTTAGAATGACGTAATATATGGACGGCCCCTATGCACTATTTGATTTTGCGCGATACACCTCACGCTGTATCACAACTTTCCAACAGGTGAATCACCTCAAATATTATATTAAAAAATGATCATACGGACTAAGTCGTGTGCTAGTAGTATTTATGATAGATATCCTAATAGATAACGATTAAAGGTAACAACCCACACGTCCGCTTATAACTGAAATATCATTAGCGTGTCTCACGTGACTCAGCATTGTCTCTACGCATTGACGCAACCTTGACTTGGAATGTATTTCTTGTATTCACTTAAATCACTTTGAATTACAATAACGAATGCTATTTTCGACAGGCTTTTGTCCAGCAGTGGACCACGGTATGAAGACCACCGTATTAATACTTTGATTAAATTTATTTAGTGTGTGGTGTAATTACACTACTTCTGCAGCTTTTTTTTTCGAAATAACCAATGGTGTTGGCCGCAGATGGCCTTACAGCTTCATCGGGCAAACTAAGTCAACCCAAAACAGCCATGTGATATTTTAAGAAATTTCAATATTTTTATTAGGGCCTTACATCATCAATTAAAATTATATAGAGCGTTTGCAGTTTTAATGTCTACTCGTATATAAAGTAGTGAAATTACTACAACATTGGTTTCCAAACTTTCTTCTTTGCGCATTCTACCGAGTAGCGAACTAAGCTTTGGCAACCTGCCAACTCATTGGATAGGTTTCAATCCAAAGACTCTCATTTAAAAATTATACATACACCCTCAAAGGTCTTCTACATTTTTAACCATTTTGGAAATTTTATTGGCTCAATGGTGTGGAGTGTCGCCCTCCTACCGGGAGGGCTGAGGTTCAAATGCCGCCACGTACCAATGTATTTTCAAATTTTCGAAAAATATATGAACGTTATCCGACGCTCTTACGGTGAAGGAAACCATCGTTAGAAAACCTGCCCACTCCTGCGAAGATAATCAAAGGTTGTGAAACCGTCCAACCCGCACTGGGCCCGCGTGGACGACTAAGGCCTGTACACCCTATACGGGTAGGCTCGTGCCCCTCGGTGGGGACGTGTAATAAGCTGATGACTGATGAGGATAAAACTAAAAACTGAAGTGTATTTGTGTTAATTAGTTCTCATTTCAACACATTTAGGAATGTGTCAACACATTGTAAAGGCGGTTAGGTCCGCTATTGACGCGCCAAAACTTCCGACAAACAATCAGATTTTCTATTTATTTCCCCGTGATAACATACAGGTAAATGTTTTCAAGCTTTACGTTCAATCAAATAATGCAGTTAAAGATAGACGACGCCATTGTTTGAAAGTTAAAAACGAACAATTAACCATCAAGGTGGTTATCTGTTCTGCTATGCTAAAACTTCTAAACTAAAGGGAAAAGATAATCCAAAATCAAAAAAATACCGGTTTAAAATTATACAGGTATTCAAATAATATTAAAAAGAGTGATATCGAAAATTTAAAATAATTGAGATAAAATGGTAGAGGAAATGAAATCATGCGTGAAACTATAAAATAAGTGCCGAAGTAGAAAAAAACTTAAAATTATGAAACCTTAAAAATGATCTTTAAAAATCTAATTTACAAAAGAGTCTACAACAAGAAGTCACATTTCTAATTGATGTTAGTATTAAATGTGTTAATTTTCATTTGTTTAATTTAATACCTACCTATGTGATAATTTCATAAGTATTAGCTTTTATGAACAATGAATTTAACTAGATTGCTGTGCCCTTGCAGGGTTTATGTGTATACTTAATACCTATGTTGTAAACAGCATAATGCATGAAATAAATGAATATGAATACTAGGTGTTTAGTATCCATAATGCGAGATCTACGCCTAAAAAGGGACTGTATGGCGCTGTGTGAATAAGTGAATATTTATATAAAAAGAATTATAATATTAATATACTCAAAAATTGGGTTTAATCTCGAACGATTGACCGGATGTCTAAATTCCATACTGTATGAATGAGTCCCTACACTATCTTGCATTGTAATGCAAGTGACATGAATAGATATGTAGGTCGCTGTAAGCAGGTAAACGTGATACTTTGGTGCACATATTATTATTATTTATTTATAATTAAGTAGGTACCATTGATAATACCAAAAAATGTTTCAATAATTGTTATCAAATCCCGTACAAAAAACCACAAAGGTGAAACTAAAATTACATTACTTTAATATAATATTCAATAATAGATGTATTGTATATTATATCATGTCATACTTAACTAACAATAAACTAGCTAAATGCACAATCACGAAGAAACGTCAACCAAAAATACCTGAGCCGTATGACACAAACGTATAGTAAGTAATTGTTAAATTTCGAACGTGAAATTATTCATTTAAATTTTCACCTTATCGCGTCATTGAAAGGTTATGAAATCAAAAGCACGAGCACACTAGTATGTCATTATGACATGTATTGAGCGACATGAAAATGAATGAAAATTTTGCCCAACTGACGCGATGGGCAGTATTTTTCGGCGAACTTTTTGAGCGAGACTATGCATCTAGTCAGAGTATTGTTTTATTGCCGTGGCCGAAACCCGTTGCTATGAAATAAAAATAATTATCTGCCATTTGGTTGCTATATTCATTATCATCATCATCAGCTCATTAAACGTCCCCACCGAGGGGCACGAGCCTACCCGTATAGGGTGATTAGGCCTTAGTCGTCCACGCGGGCCCAGTGCGGATTGGACGACTTCACACACAACCTTTGAATCTTTTCGCAGGCGTGCGCAGGTTTCCTCACGATCATCAGCTCATTACAATTAATCTCGGAGCACTCTTCTTTGGACATTTTCGCTTGTAAATTGCATGGTTTCGTAATAGTCCTGAACATTCTTTCAATCCAGGACTATAGCTGATTTTTCATTACACTTTCTTATAATGTTTCTTACTAACATTACAATGAGGCTGAAACTGGCAGAAAATTGTAGCAGAAAAAATGCGATGGTCAGGGACGAAAAAAGCTTTGGTACCAAAAAGAAGCTGTTTTCATTCATAACCTTTGACTGTAACGAACAAATATTTCAAATAATTTTAACATTTTCTATTTAGAAAACAGGCACCAAGTACTTTTTTTAACCTGGCCATCGCATTTTTTCTGCTAGAATTTTCTGCCAGTTTCAGCCTCATACATTACATGCTAAGGTACATAGATATTAAGTATTATTATACACTAACCTCTCATTACAGCTAATTTGGTACAATCTGTGCCCACATGTTTAGAGTTGCAGTCTAGGATGTATATTTTATTGATGAAACTAAAGACTGTATTTGACTGTATCTTGTTTGTGAGCCTTAAATAAACAAAAAGAATACAGCGTCCCCACCGTGGGGCACGAGGCTACCCGTATAGGGTGTAGAGGCCTTAGTACAAAGTTAAGGTCAAAATTGAAATGCATCATTTAATGTAATAAATATACCAATAACTGTACGTATGTGTACTGCGGACATTTTTTGGCTGACGTTTCTTCGTGTTTGTGCATCTAGTTACTTAAATGTCTAGCTAAGACCTCCGGTAACATTACTCAGCAAATATGCTCGCGTTAAATCTCATTGTAAGACTATCGTTGTTACAAGAGTATCGTATCAACTGATAATACAAATCGTCACGTTCCGTTGTAGAACTGGTCTGACACGTTAGCCGAACTAAGAATATTATAAAAAGTCCCGCGGCAATTGTGAGTGTAGACTTCGATAGAAAAAAGCTATTAGATATGGAAACACGAAATCGTATAGGTACCTAATCTAGACGTTTGAACATAACGTTTTTGAATATAAACTTTTTTTCCAATAATATGGACGAATAGTTTTTAGATAAACTATTTTTTCATAATTCTGTAATTTGATATACTAATACTTTTTTGGTGTAATTAAATAAAATTATTAATCAAAATTGATTTGCTACAAACAGGTTCTTTAAGGACGGCCAATACTCAATACATAATAATACTCAAAAAAGCAATAAAGTAAAGAAAAATAATTAATCATTTAATATACGAGTAGTACCTATTACAAAGTCTAATAAACATCCGATGAGTCAGCGAAATGCGAATTCAGTTTGTCTGGGCAATTTACTTCAAAACCGTCGTTTAGGTTAATTGGGATAATTTCTATTACACCGTTTTTCTTAAAATTTCATTATTGTCATGTCGACAGATCCAGATTAAGTATTGAAAAATTTTAATGTTAAATAAATGAAAAAATATATATTTAAATATTAAATTGAAAAAAATAGCATCATTCATTAATTATTAATCATATTTTTACAGAAATAAAGTCATAAGTGCATATAGGTCTATTTATTATAATGTTGGCAGTAAGTAATTGTGACGTAATAACTGGTAATAAACTAGAACGGAACGATGAAAGGAACGCACGCTAGAACATCGCCACTAAATAATATTACAATATTCCTGTTCATGACTTTCAAATTACTGGTAATCCGTAGCCCGGCGTTTCATATTAAAAAAAAAATCCGCCCTGTTTTCATTACCATGACTGCGTATATCATTGGTTATATTAATAGGGAGGAATGGTACATAAATATTGCACTGACTGCAACATAGAAATCTTTCAAATAAACCCGATCCTTTTCCTTCATAAATTCTTATATGGTATTCCTCTAAATTATCATTTAAAAACAATCACGTAACGTATTGCGTATTAAAACAATCTGTTGAATTTCCATGCAGGTAAAATTATCCGCATAGTAGGTCCGACCTATGCTTGTTAAAGCTGTAAAAAATCAGTTGAAAATTATAAATTTACGTATAAATGTACACAAACATGATACCAATCGTATAATAATGGCCGTTTAATCTTACGATTTACGACTGCGTCGTTGCCCACTACGTCAACGCCCTGTAAAGACTAGATGATAAAACATCAACTCGGTACACCGCGTATGAGCTCCGTCGTGCGGTATCAACATTACAATAAATTGAAACATTATTTTTAGAATACACATGCAATAAACGTATAAGTATATATAAATAATTTTACGTTATGAAAACCCGAGTGCGTCTTATTTCTAAACGCAATACTTTCGGCTTTAAAGAATTTTAGATAATAAATTAAAATAGAATAAAGATTTTAGAATTTAAAGAATAACAAAACAAATTGTTTTTAAATACAAGTGATTCTGTTTATTCTTTAACTTCATTAAATACTGGCATAGAAATCTGATTATGAAAAAAAATCCTCATCTATTTACATAATATTATCATAATTTTTCATTATTGTTTTTAGTCCTATTAAAATGTCTATCATGTGAAACTTGTGATTTCCACCTAATGAACATTGACCAATAAATTATGTAATAAGTATAAAATATTTAATTAATAAAAATTATCCAACTCCTCCACTGATTTTCCGCCACAAAATGGCGGTTCGAAAAACAATCGCGCGTACACGTGCCTAGACGCAACCAGTACCAGTCAGTGCGTTTCGAAAGCGTTCGGCGTACGGACAAAGAGTACGCAGCGGGTGCGACCGTCGCACGCGCTCGCAATAGGCCAACATACCCGCAGCAAACTTATCCGCAAGACTCATCAGCTGCCATCCGGGCACCACACACTCGCAAACTTCCTCCCAGCACCGCATCTTCTCCGTCCTATCGCCATAATTCACGTCGTTCGTGTCAAACAAACAAGGTCGCTTCTGCACTTCGGACACAATCAAATTGCTCTTGATGCCGTCACCGTCTTTTGTTCGGACCATATTTTTTTCTCAAATTGCGCGTTCGAATTTCAAAATGCGCGCGAACGGCACGCTGGTTTCGTTCGAATGCCCGCGTTAAACTGGCGGGTGTTCGGTGCGGCGCACCGGCGGCCCAACATGGCTGCGGGACAGGGAAACAAATAGGTAGTGAGCCCGATGCGATATCGCCTTGCGCTAATAAATAAAATACATTACACTGTCAACTACCAGTTACAATAAAAAAAACCTCACATAAATACTTGTTAAAATTTAAAAAAGTCATGATTCTTGCCTAAATAAAGAAAAAGTCAATTTGATAAAAATTACATACGTCGACAAGTTTCGTATCAACCAGCACGGCTCAGTTACAATAATGTCTGACTAACTAATAACTGGCGACACAATGAAAATATCTCTTATGCTATTACGTAATTTTGTCGCTCGCATATGGTGCATACTTGTATGCAATCGGTAATGCATTTAAAAATACCAGTGGCGTTTTAATTATTTAGATTCATACTGCAAGTGCAACACAAATTATTTGTTGCAAAATTTTACAAATACATAAAAAAAAGGTTTAACTTTGAATTTTTTCACATCTGGCAAAAAGTAGAGTCTACAACTGATCTAGGCAAATCGAACTAACAAAAGAAGACTTGAACCAATTCCTTCTAAGATTCAGGCTCATTTTACACAATTAAAAATCCAATATTAATATTTAATACCACGTGAAAAAATATTACACAATATAACCACATTTAGAGATAGGACTTTACGGCCCTAATCTCATTTTACACAATAAAAATCATATATTCATGAATATTTAAAACCATGTACAATATTACACAACACAACCACATTTTGAGATAAGACTTAATCGTCTAAGTCTCATTTTACACAATAAAAATCCAAAATGAATATTTAATAATAATTATAATTTCTTTGTTCATTGAAGTATCATATACTTATTGTTGTGAGGTAATATAACGCAAGGCTATATTAGTACATAATAAAACATGTCCGAAAGAAACAGATTATATTAAATTCAATTCAACTTCAAATAATAATTATCAAATCTTATTACATTTCTTTAATTTAACTCCACGTGAAAAAATATAACACAACAATGATATTCTGTATATATATATAAAGGTAGACACGCCATCCGTACGTTAAAAACGAACCGCCGAAGAGAGTACAGTTTGTACTCTGTTTAGGTAAATGTGTTCGAAATATGTGTACGTGTGCTGTCACTGCATTCGGAACACTTTTTCGATTGCTTTGTGAGCATATCACGAATCCATACTTTTTTACATCATTGTAACACAATAGATAAATATAATGTGATAAGACTTTATGGTCTAAATCGCTCTATCATTACCTACATTAGATATTAATGTGACGTAAACGAGAGAGAGGGACGTTTATTGAGCTGATGCTGATGATGATGATAGAGTTGCATTTAAACACGTTATCATAATTGTTATTTATATAGACACCAAAACAACATAAATTCGCATAAATGCCTTCTGAGAAAATTCATCAAAAATGTGTTTCCGATCTTTCAGCAATGTATAACAAAAGTTCGGATGACACCCGACAAATAATAGACTGGACATTGTACATATTTTAAAATATACATATGCTATTTATAAATGGCCCAATATTCTCATAGATGAGTGGGAAGGCCTGAGCCCTTCAGTGGGACGTTATAGGCTATTGATTGAGTGATATCGGCGCATAGTTGCGTCAGTCTGCACGTGACCACGGTTACTGCAAAGTCATAGAATGTCGGGATAATGTAATAAATATTGTAGATTACCCGATTTAATTAATCAAACTACATTATATATATTTTTTTAATGAAAATTAGGCATTATTTTATTTGTTCTTAATTGAAACTTTAACACGATCACGCCTAGACACCAACATGACTAGATAGCACAGACATCCGAATATACAATTAGACTGGACAATCGCCAAGTTTATAGGCAGTCCCAGTGTCGCAATTTCTTTCGGTTCTTACCTGTGAAAAGTTATTATATTTCTTGGTAAATTTACTAATTCCTTGCGATGATGGCATGTTACAATTGCACAGGATGGCATTTTGGGAAAAAACGGTAATTTCTTCTAATATTCGTGCGTCTTGACTCGTCTCACAGAGCGTAAACTGGCAGCCAGTGTATGCTCGTTGAGCTTACATTTGTCGCACTTAAAAACGCGGCTTGCCCTATCTCCTGTATTGGGAAATCTGTGCTAGATAGTTTTGTAGCTTGTTTGAGAGTTTTTCGTGTAAAATGTCATTTTACACGAAAAACTCTCAAACAAGTCAATTCCGAAACCCCTTAAACTTTTATATGATTGTGTAACTTAAAGAATATTGATTTTTTTTTGTAAAAAGGCGATAAAAAAGTTTTTTATGTAAAATGACACGATAAAAAAATTAAGATTGTGTAAAAATTTAATAATTGAAAAAAAATCGGATTATGTAACATTAAAATTTTTAAACCAATATAAAAAAAATATTTAAGAAATAAAAGACGATAATTTTAGAGATAAGGCTTGAATGTCTGCCATTACAAGTCTATTAAAAGGTGTCAATGATTAAGAATAAAATAAAAGGTGTCAATAATTAAGAATAAATACTGCAACGGAAACTGTATTGTAAGCTCAATGCCGCAGCGGGTAGCCTTCGTTATAGTCCGCATACCAAATTTCAGCGTCGTACTACAAAAATTGCGGTATGTTCCATACAAACTTCCAACCCCCATTTTAGGGAAGTGGGGGTCAAAACGGGACAAAAAGTAGCCTAAAACCTATTCTAGGTTACCTTCTAACAACATACCAAGTTTCAATAAAATCCGTTCAGCCGTTTAGGCGTGAAAGCGTAACAAACAGACAGACAGACAGAGATACTTTCACATTTATAATATTAGTATGGAAGTATGGATTATTAGAGATTCGTCATTGCTGAAAAAATTGGGTGAGTTTTATTTATTTATGCTCACGCAAATCAGGTCGGATTGGTTCACAAGTTTGCTGAGTGAGCTCCTATTCAGTGTCAAGTAATTTATATAATGTGTAATAGTTCTATGTTTTATAGCCTTACTTATACAATAATTTAATTAAGTACTTTCTGTGTCTGGAACCGCTAAATAAAAATATTTGGTTTGAAAAGGTTTTCATCGCTAAAAATTGTCAAGCCTACAATTATTTAGCCGAAACCTAAGTTGCCGCATACGATATTGTCTTTAGTTTTTTTTTATATAGTAAGTGAATGGGACAGTCTGTGCGCTCATCTGGTGGTAAGTGATATAATAAGTGATATTGAAGAAAATTAAAAACAGTAAATAGTCATTATTTCCATCAAAACTATGAAAGAATCAAAATTATGAAAGAATTATTAACCATTTATTACCCAGGTTAAAATTTATTTAAAGCTTTTAGTTTGAAGCTCGAGTATCACGACTCCGAGGTTTGAAGTCGATAGTTTTTTGTAAAAAAAATATTTTAGATTTTTTTTCTCGGCACTGTTGACAGATGCGAGCCAATACGAGATGTGCAAGGTCATGAAGAAAGAAAAAAAATACGAGATGCGAGTATTCGAAGTCGTGAGCTTACTGTCTCTTTATAATAATTGTTGTTGGTGAAAATAAAAAAAAAACTTTGTGACACGAGGTTTTTATTATCAATTAAATTATGGATTTTTACAATGATGTAAAAAGTATAGATTCGTGATATGCTCACAAAACAATCGAAAAAAGTGTTCCGAATGCAGCGACAGCACACATACATACACATATTTCGAATGAGCGTACATTTCCCTAAACAAAGCCTACAAACTGTATTCTCTTTGGCGGTTCGTTTTCGAGGCACAAATGGCGTATCTACCTTTATATATACAAAATATCATTGTCTTCACCTATAATAATTGTTGTTTAGTTGTTTAAATAAATAAATAAACTCTGAGACGAGGTTTTTATTATTCATTTAATTGTGGTTTTATGGCAAACTTGCCATCGCACTTTGGATGATTAACAAATTGCACCTGACTGGAGTCACGTACGCAACTTTATATAACACTAGCTTTTGCCCAATGATGTAAAAAAGTATGGATTCGTGATATGCTCACAAAAACATAGAAAAAAGTGTTCCAAATGCAGTGACAGCACACGTACACATATTTCGAATTTCGAACACATTTACCTAAACAAAAGAGTACAAGCTGTACTCTCTCCGGTCGTTTTGAGGCACGGATGCCGTATCTACCTTTATATATACAGAATATCATTGCTTTTGCCCACGACATCCCTTCCTTCGCATGGTTACTAAGTTACTTACTACAGGCCTGTTTCTTTTCATCCAAAAAAGTGCATTTAACACCTGTCTCTTCGTGGCACGTTTGTCCCTCTAACTGACGAACTGAACATACTTGGCGTGGAGTTGACGAGTACTCTTAACTTCAGCAAAAACATTGAGTCCAAAGCTCAAATAGCCGCAAAAAAGTTGGCACCCTGAATAGGTGAAGCGGTACTTCAAACCTGACAGCTTTTGACTTTATACAAAGCTCAAGTCAGACTAACATGGAGTACTGCAGTCATCTTTGGGATGGTTTAGCAAAATGTCATCTTGCTACTTTGGACTCAATCGATCGCAGAGCCAGAAAACTTATTGGCGATAAGGGACTCGTTAATTCCAAATTGCAAAGCCTATCCCACCGTCGTAAAGTGACATGTTTGTCAGTTTTTTACAGGCTCTACTTTGGTGAGTGTTCTTCCGAGCTCCATGCACTGATCCCATCGTCTCCCTTTCACCATAGGTCATCAAGGCAGACTGCAAAATTTCATCCATTTGTGGTTGACGTTCCCCGTATCCGGACTTCTACTACTATTTTCTAACTTAAGAACCTTTTTTTTTTTTGAACAGGAGGCAAACGAGCATACGGTTCACCTGATGGTAAGTGACACCGCCGCCCATGAACATTTGCAAGACCTCAGGTCCCAGAAATGCGTTGCCGGCCCTTTAAATGTGTGTACGCTCTTTTTTTGAAGGACGCCAGGTCGTATCGCTCGGAAATTATCCTGTGGAAGTTCATTCCACAGTTTTGTCGTACGTGGCAAAAATGACGACAGAATCGAACTGGGAAGACCTCCAATCATCCAGGTTGGACCGAGATGTACGGTGGTGGAACTCAGCCGCAGTAATAAGCCCAAACAGCTCATCGGAACACTCCCGTGATAAAGCGGTAGAGAATGCAAAGCGATGCTACATCTCTACGCAAACTCAAAGGATCCAGCTGGTTAGTAACATCTGTGTCGTCGACGATTCGAGCCGCCCTCTTTTGGATGCGGTCAGAGGAAGAAGTTGGTATTGCGGCGCCCCGCCCAAAGATGGGAGCAGTATTCCATGTGGGTCGAACTTGCGCCTTATAAAGTTGCAGCGATGACTCGACATGAAATACCGCCGCGATCTGTTGAGCACACCGAGCTTCATAGATGCCAACTTAGCTTTTTCTTCCAAATGACCGCGAAACTGGACGCCACTCGATATATCGACGCCAAGAATACTGATACTAGCTGCTGGAGTCAGGGTACCTTGGAATTGCGGCGATACGACAAAGGGCGTTTTTTTTTGTGGAAAATGCGCAATTTTGTCTTTTGGGATTAAACTCTACTAGGTTATGTTTACCCCAGTCAGAGACTTGTTGTAAAATAGCCTCAACTTCAGACACAAGTCTGCCTCGGCACTCGGCGATATTTTCCGAGGTGAGTTGGCTCGGCCGGTATAAGATGCATCGCCCGTGCTGTCATCCGCATAACAATGAATGCCGCTAACGTGCAGCATATCATTGATATGCAGAAGAAATAGCGTGGGCGATAGTACACAGCCTTGCGGGACACCAGCATTCACAGATCTAGATTCCGAGCATACACCGTCGACAACAACCCTGATGCTACGATCTGTGAGAAAACTGGTAACCCAGTTGCACAACTTCTCGGAAAGTCCGTATGAAGGCAGCTTGGAAATGAGTGCTTTATGCCAAACCCTATCAAAAGCTTTCGCTACGTCCAAACTAACCGCAAGCGCCTCCCCCTTAGTCTCCAAGGCCTTGGCCCACATGTGTGTTAGGTACACTAGAAGATCACCCGCCGAACGACCCTTACGGAAACCGTACTGGCGATCGCTTAGCAATTGATGATCCTCTAGGTAATGTAGGCGTTGACGATTAATTATGAATTCCATGACCTTGGAGAGTAAAGAGGTAATGGCTATAGGTCTATAATTGGACGGATCCGAGCGATCACCTTTTTTAGGGATTGGTTGCACTGAAGCTGTCTTCCAACATTTCGGAAATACGCCAGAAGTGTAAGAGAGCCGAAAAAGACGAGTTAAGACCGGCGCCAACTCAGGAGCACACATTTTAAGTACAACCGGGGAATACCGTCTGGCTCGCTCGACTTATGAATGTCAAGAGAAAAAAGTGCACTACGCACTGAGTAAACAAAACGTCAGGCATAATGCAAGCGCACCGCGGGATGGAAGGCGGTGTGTTTCTCCATCATCCAAAGTCGAGTTTGACGCAAACAGTTCACCCAAAAGATCGGCCTTCGCTTTAGCGGTGTGACCAACATGAAATCCTCCCGGCGCAGTGGTGTGTAGTGATGGCTTAGAAAAATTCCCCGTAGTAGCTTTAGCGAGAGACCAAAATGCACGAGAACCTGACGGCAGGTTTATATGCCTCTCGCCAATTCTACCGATGTGTTCCGCCTTTGCCTTGGCAAACCAAGGCCTGGTTTACGCAGAACCAAGAGATAAGCGATCCTTTATTCCGTTCCTGTGGAATGTGCATAAAACAACCAAAACTAATATTTGCTCGTTTTATAAATAGTAAAAAAGATACCTCAAAGTCACTCAACGCGCAATGGAGCGAGCTATGCTCAGGGTCTCTCTTAGGGATAAGATCAGAAATAATTCAATCCGTAAGAGAACTAAAGTTACCGACATAGCCCGCCGGATCAGCAAGTTGAAGTGGCAGTGGGCTGGTCACGTATGTCGCAACCGATGGCCGTTGGAGCAGACGAGTTCTGGAGTGGAGACCGCGTCTCGGTAAGCGTAGCGTAGGACCGGAGGACCGAAGGACCGACGACTTGCGATAGGTCGCTGGTGGAGGCTGGATGAGGAAAGCGGAGGACCGGGATATCTGGCGCAAAATGGGGGAGACCTATGTCCAGCATTGGACTGCGATGAATGAAGAGAGAAAAAAGAAACATAAAAATGTATTTAATTCAGGATTATTTCCATTATGTTAGTAACGCATATAGCGTCGGTGGCTCATTGGTATGGTCTGGTGCCTATCTGAAGGCGATCGTTCAAATACCGCCACGTACCAATGTGTTTCCGAATTTCCGAAATTATATGTAGGTACGTTACCCGACGCTCTTACGTTGACGAAAAAAATCGTAAGAAAACCTGCGCACGCCTGCGAAGAGATTCAAAGGTTGTGCGTGAAGTCGTCCAACCTGCACTGGGCCCGCGTGGACAACTATGGCCTAATCACCCTATACGGGTAGGCTCGTGCCTCTCGGTGGGGATGTTTAATGAGCTGATGATGATATAATCATAGCAATAAATGCACACTCACCTCATCCCTCAACACTATGTCTTCATCTCCTTCCATCTTCTCCAACACATCAGTCCAGCTTAGTTTCCCCGTGAACAGCCCCAACATGGACCCTGAGCGTGGAGTTCCTGAGGAACCGCTTCTTGCAGACCACGCACTGGTGCTGACGGGTATTCGCGTGGGAGCGCAGGTGGACAGACAAACTGCCAACAGATTCTTATGTTTTTATGTTATACGTGTACAGGACTGTCAGGACGCTCACATTGGTGATACGCCTGACCAAGACAGTGCGGCATTGAAGGCCACCAACAACTGAAAGACAGTTATTACTCTTTATCAATGCCGCACTGCACCCTTCACCTGAGACAACAGAAGTTAGGTCTCTTATACCTAGTAATTTCACTACAGGCTTCACGTTCATCTTGGGGCTAGATGGCGCTGAGTAAATGTCAGTGGATATTATTTATATATTTATTTATTTATCATTTTATAACATTCGAGATTTATTTCCAAACCTACTTCAATTCATTTACCTGGTTCCCAAACTATACATCTATTTCCAAACCTACCTCAATTGATTAACCTGTTCTCAAACTATATATTTATTTCCAAACCCACTTCAAATCATTTACCTGGTTCTCAAACTAAAGATTTTCCAAACCTACTTCAAATCATATACCTGGATCTCAAACTATAGATTTATTTCCAAACCTTCATCAATTCATTTACCTGGTTCTCAAACTATAGATTTATTTACAAACCCACTTCAAATCATTTACCTGGTTCTCAAACTATAGATTTATTTACAAACCCACTTCAAATCATTTACCTGGTTCTCAAACTATAGATTTATTTCCAAAACTACGTTGAATTTATTATCAAACCTACATCAATTCATTTACCTGGATCTCAAACTATAGATTTATTTCCAAACCCACTTCAAATCATACCTGGTTCTCAAACTAAGTGTCTTCTGGCACACCGGGCACTTTGTTTTCTTATCCCCGTGCACAACCGAATGTCGCTTCAGCAAGTACTGCGCAGTGAAACCAGCCCCGCACACTTCACACGTGAAACACTTCGTTGAGAGGTGCACTTTGCGAATATGCGCTTTCAGATGCACAGTCGAGGAAAACTGTCTGTTGCAGTCGGGCTGGAAACAACTTTTAATTAAATAATATAATAATAAATATTATATAAATAAATATAGCCCTATAGCTAACCTTAAGTTAAGAATATATTTATTGTCTCTCTTAAATTAACAAAATAAAAAAAAACAAGTACTTTGAGACAAAGGGAAGGAGCTCAGCTGAGTTTGCAACGAGAACAATCCCAAGCATCGCTGTTTTTCAGGTACTCTCCTTACCCTCTGAGATGTTGTTGGAAGGCCTAGGTTATGCTTGGTTGACAATCTTTAATGTTATATAAGTATGGTGCGTTTTTATAATAAGATAAGTTAAACAATGACAAAGAAAAAACATAAATCCTACTTTATTTCTGCCCGAACTTTCTGTGGGTACATGTAAGAGGTATTTGTGTTGGTGAGTGTGTAATTGATTATTTGTAAATGTGTGTGTGAGTGTATGTGTATGTAGTTAAGCGTGAAGCCTGTATTATGGGTACTAAACAACAGATATACATACTTATATTCATTTTTTTTGTAAATACATACACATTATACAAAAGAACACCCAGACCATTACAAACAGACATGTTCATGCACACAAAAGTTTGTACTGCCCGGGGATCGAACCGGAACCCTTGGCGTTGCACTCGATGTCTCAACCGTAACACCAAACGGGTCGTTAAAGTTTTAAGTAACTTTGATATAATAAAGAAAGTCGGTGGATCATTGGCGTGGACTGTTGCCTTCCGGTCTGGAGGGTGTAGGTTCATATCCCGCATGTTTTCGAAATTACATATAATATGTATGTTTATCCGACGCTGTTACGGTGAAGGATAACATCGTGTGGAAACCTGCGCACGCCTGTGATGTAATTCAAGGATTGTGTGTGAAGTCGGCCAATCCACCTACAGACGGATGAACGACTAAGGCCTATACACCTTTTATTACGGGTAGGCTGTGTCCCTCAGTGGGGACATTTAAAGAGCTAATGATTACGGAGGGTATCTTAAGCTATGCTTGCTAAGACGCGGTCTCCACTCCAGAACTCGTCTGATCCAACAGCCATTGGCCAACTCACCATTGAGCAATTCAAATTATTATTATCCTTCAACTGTACATTTAGCGTCTTCTTTTTGCCTTTATTCTTTCTTACTGTTATATTATCCGTTAAAATTAATTCTTCAATGTCTCCTTCACCTATAAGAAAACCCATACTGATATTATAAAGGCAAAAGTTTACGAGTGTGTATATTTGTTACTTCTTCATATCTAAACAGATGAATTGAATTTTTAAAAATTGGTTTGTAGTTAGCTTATATCCTGGATTTACACATAGGCTTATAAATTAACTACACAAAAGTTAATATCACTCCAGTTTCACAGAACGATAACTGGCACTGTGGTGGTACCTACTTAGACGATTCTGTATCGAGTCTACCATCTGTATCTGCCACCAGTAAATCTTTTATAATATGGTAGAAAGTTATTAATTTAAACTTTAATTCCCCTTTAAATAGTAGTTACTAAATGAAATCAAAATATTAAATTTTCCAAAAAAGATTTGGCAGTTTTTTTAGTTTAATTTAAATAAAATACCTTCTAAAAAAATTTTATTTTCTAGTATATTCTCTAAGGGATCCGCAAAAACTATTCTGTTTAATCTATAATAATTTGAGTCACTTGAATCTTTGACATCTCCGAGAGGCTGAAAAATAATATAATGCTAGTAAAATATACTAATATTATATTTATTCATATACAATGTAAACTTAGTCTTGGCCCTATACATTATTAATGCATGTAATAAGTCCATAGTATAAACAAGAAAAGTCAAATAAGTTATTGAAGTTAAGAAACTTTATTCGTGTAATATGCATGATATTTACAAGATGATCCATTGTTTTTTATAACAAATAGATTAGTAAAACGTATATTCATAGTTCTAATATAAACTAACATCATCATAGGGAAAATCCATATCGCACATTTCTAAATCCAAAACTTGTATCTATAACTCCTTAGTAAACATTCACGTAGATAGTTCTTCGAATAAGGTAAATTAAATTAAAAGTAAATATTTAAGCAAAAAACACTGAAAAAATTGAATTATGGTGCAAAATGCGAATGACACTGACAGTAAATGTAAAATTGACATTTATTTTGACGTTCTGATTTGAAAATCAGCTGAGGAAACTTGCCATACACTTTTTAAACAAAGAAATATATATTGATATTATGAATTATATGGCATACTGATAGCAAATTTATCACAGTCGTTTAATAACGTATACAGAGAAAATATAAATAATTATATTTCTATGTTTAATAAAGTACAAATAGTTTAAAAAAAAATATTATCAAACATGTGCACAAAATATTGCCAATATTGCTGTCAAAAACCGTTTAGTTAGCACCTATTTAAAGTTAAAATCAATACAATATATTATGGCAGATTAATATGAGTTTCTGCTTACAATGTTTATATTTTATAATTTCACACATATCATTTTTTAAATATAAATTGTAGATGTTATTTTTTGCATATGAGCCTTCTTTTTTAGAGTATACCTACTGACAACAACAAAACGTTAACTTTTATTCTTTCGTTCGTGAATGGAACGTGTTTCGTGAATTTATTTGTTATTATTTTCTAAGTTTACATTTAAAACGGCTCCGATACCCAATATCGGCATTTCGAATCGCTTGTATTGTTCTGTTGAAGACATACAAACTTAAAAGTTCAATTGAACTTAATTCATTGTGGTCAAAATTCGTGATGGTTGTTGTGTCTTCAAATTTTTCCCCGCCGGTCGATGGAGTGCTACTCCAAACACCATCAACAAAACTGTTGGTAAACGAGGAAGAATTGGGGACTGCCACCTTGTACATCACTGAGCAGTAAGCACTATATCCGACACCCCACATGTTTCAAGTTTCTTGCACGTGTTGCAATTCAATCAACGACTCTGTTTCGATTGTATTGTGTCGAAATGTAACAAGTAATGGTTATTTTGTTTCGCTACTATTGATGCTTGTCGTGTATCATGTCTAGTACATACAGTTAGGCAAGCATGAGGAAAAATATGTTCAATATAATACATTATAGCATGACAAAGAATAAAAGAAAATCCGTAGTACCCATGCCATATAACTGTAATTTGGGATACCAATGATTTTATACATGAAATCAGCTATAAATCTTCGAAATACATTTGAATTTGTAATTTTATATTAAATATCTAAACCTTTAGTTTGTAACTAACAATAAGGATGGAGATGTTGTCTTCACAAATAACACTTCATTCAAAGTGTCGTAGTTAACCCTTTTAATGCTAATGACACCTAAAGCGTCAGAAACAGTGGATTTTCTATTGTGTTGGATTCTTGGTTTTCAAAGGGTTAATAATTACTGCTTTTGTAGATCATGTATATCAGTTCCATTGTGCAATATGTAATATGTGTATTTTTTTATTAATAAAATTACATCTACAGACTCATGGTCCGTCCTCTTTTTAGTTTAAGATTATTTTGTAATTTGATTATTATAATATTATGTTAGTGCTCCGCGCATGGGGCAAAAGAATTGGTTAAAGGGGGAATGGGATAACAGAATTAAAATAACTAAATATTTACATTAGGTAAAGTAGGGGGGTGAATAATATAGAATAAATAACATCATAAATACTCTCTCTCTCTGTTTTATATTTATATAATAATAGTAGCAATAACTCTTACATTATTTAAGTCTTACTCTTCATTATTACAATTAGAACTTAAAATTAATACATTTAGCGATGTCCATGTGGCCACCACCGATGCACTTCTTTAAGGTGCAGATGTTGAGGTGGATGGACCAGGGGAGTGGGCCTCTTTTTGGCTTTGTCTCTCCGATGCAATGTGTTTGTTTAGGGTTGCATCATCCCCCCTCTTAATATCCATCATCATGTGTGTATTCAAGTAAAGGGGGGAGGCTAGGGCTTAAATAAACTATAAAGTAACTAGATGCATAATCACAATGAATTATCAACAAAAAAATGTCCCAAGGCACTTGACACATATGTTGACTTATTGATTTTTTAATATATAACATTCATCATCATCAGCTCATTAAATATCCCCACCGAGGGGCACAAGCCTACCCATATAGGGTGATTAGGCCTTAGTCGTCCACGTGGGCCCAGTGCGGATTGGACGACTTCACACACCACCTTCGAATCTCTTCGCAGGCATGCATGAAGGTTTCCTCGCGATGTTTTCCTTCACCGTAAGAGCGTTGGATAACATACATATATTTTCCGAAAATTCGAAAATACATTGGTACGTGTCGGGATTTGAACCTCAGCCCTCCCAGTAGGAAGGCGACAGTCCACACCACTGAGCCACCGACGCTCTTAACATTATAATAATTGAAAACATAAAATTCATTAAAATTTTGATGGTCATGCGTCATTAAAGTGATACAAAATCAAAAGTATGAGCATAGTACTATGTCACTTTGACATGTAACAAGTGATGAACAACCCAATGGGTAAAATTTTTGAGTGTTTTTATCAAGGCTTAGGGTTACCATCTTTTTTGGAGAGGAGGGACTTTACAGGCTGATAAGGATAAGTATTAATTGTCCTAGATTTCTGCTGCTCAAAGCATTAAAAAACATGGTAATATGGTACCTACATGACGAATGTGTCAAGAAGACTTAATTAAATAAATTGTTTTTTCCAGCAATGTGGTGTGGGGTGGAGGGGTGCGTCCCACAGGGGGGGTGGCGCCCACCATCAACCTCCTGTATCCGAGCATCTCGCTGCACGCCATCCAGAGGGATCCCTCACCTGCCTTGTATATGGTGCTTAACTACGAACTGAGGTAATATCTTGAATGCCATAATCTAATATGTATATTACTTATAAGTGTTTTAATATGATTCTGTACAAAACACATTTTTTTTAAAAGAGTTAAGAGAGTTTCTTGCTGGATTCTTCTCAGTGGAAAACTACCGTCCGAACCAGTGGTAGCTTCATTTGACTTTCATAAGTGTTCTGTAGGCAAATAAGTGTTCTGTCTGTTTTGCTTTCGAGAACAAGCTATCAATCATGAACACTTACTATAAGAAAAGACTAAACCGGAAATGGACCTGGCGCTCGCCAAATGGCAAAATAAAAAATGAGATAGACTTTGTATTAACTAACCAACCTAAAATGTTTGAAAATGTAGAGATCCTTAACGTGAATTACCCTTCCGACCATAGAATGGTCAGAACAACAATTAACATCGAAAAAACAAAAAGAAGCAGAAATCATTACAACAAAATGAACATCAAAACTACTCTATGTAATGTGGAGAACATTGAAAAATATAAATCGAACTTATCCCAATATGTCTCTGACCTGTTCAACCAGAAAGAAAATTATACAGTCCAGCAATACTATGACTGCTTGATAACCAAGATCAACTCTAGCCTTCAACAAATAACGAAAACAACCGTCAAACTCGGTGACAACCCAGTACTGTCAGACCGAACAAAATCCCTACTAACGCATAGGCAACATTTGCAAAAGATAAAACCTAAATCACGGTCTATGAAAAATGAGTTAAGAGCACTGTACAAGCTATCAAACAAATACAATAAAAACTGACTATAAAAATTATAGACTTAAAAGTATAGAAAATCATCTCTTACAAACAGGCAGCCTAAAAGAGCATACAGAGAACTTCAAACACACAAATCCTGGATTAAGAGTATAAAACATCAGAGTAAAATTGCCCACAACCGCAAAGAAGTCCTGGACATAGCTACAACTTTTTACAGAGACTTATACAAAGCAAAAGAAGATAAGACTGCCGATACAAGTCCAAGTCAAGCTGACTTTTCAGAACAAGACACTAATAATAAAGAAGAAATAGAAAGCATCACGAAGAAGAAGTGTTAAAGGCTATTCAACACTTGAAACTCGAGAAAAGCCCTGGCCCAGATTATGTATGTAATGAAGCTATAAAAGCTGGGTTCAATTCTGGGTGCCCCGCTGGCATTTTTTAACCTTATTTTAAGCACTGCCAACATACCCAACAATGGACAGAATCAAACATTATTTTGTTATACAAGAAAGGTGATCCAAATGATAAATAATTACAGACCGATAAGCTTAATGCCAAATCTTTACAAACTTTTTGCATCAATTATAGAAAGAAGAATAATTGTACATTAGATAATACCAACCAATAGAACAAGCTGGCTTCAGAAGGGATACTCGACAGTAGATCACATACATACAATTGAGCTCATCATAGAGAAACACCAGGAATTCAAAACCCCACTATACATTGCTTTTATCGACTACAAAAAAGCCTTCGACACAATACTACATCCTTCTATCTGGAAGACACTAAAAGACCAATCTGTTCACAACACCTACCTTGCAGTAATAAAAAACATATACAAGAATAGTACCAGCAAAATACAACTAGAAAATATTGGCCCGGCTTTTCCAATTGAAAGAGGGGTAAGACAGGGAGACCCATTATCACCAAGAATTTTTATAGCAGTGCTGGAATCAGTTTTTAGCAAGCTAAACTGGAAACTACAAGGCATAGACATTGGAGTAGAAAACCTGACAGCACCTAAGAATTCGCTGATGGACTGGCCTATTTGCAAACAGTAGCTCCGATCTAGAGACACATGATGAACACATTAATGTGAAGTTAAAAAGTAGACTTGAAATGAACTATAGTAAAACAAAAATAATGACGAATAAGTGCAAAAAACAAATATCTATAGATAAAGAATACATCGAGTATGTCGACCAAATATATATACCTAGGAAAACAAATAAGCTTCGAGCCAAATCAAATGAATTAGAAATAGAGAGAAGAACAAAATCCAGCTGGAATAAATTTTGGAGTCTTAAAGAAACTCTAAAAGCAACTTACCAGTCCACCTCAAAAAGAAAATAAGTGGATATGCATGTACTCCCTACAATGACCTACGCCTGCCAAACATGGAAGTTTTCATCAAAAGTAAAATCCAAAATAGTCACATGCCAAAGGGAATGGAACGCGCTTGATGAATGTAAGAAAATACAAAGATAAACCACTCCCTAATTAGGAAAAAAACAAAAGTAACAGATGCACTCAATCAGGCTCAAAACTAAAGTGGAAATGGGCTGGTCACGTTTGCCAGACTTCGGGACGAAACAGGTGGACGTCCGCATAACGCTTGGAGGGGCCCAGAAGGAAAGAGAAAAAGAGTCGACCACTGGCGCGATGTCAGACGAGATTGTGAAAGTAGCAGTCCAAATTGGGTTTGGAGGGCCCAAAACAGAAACGCGTGGCTGTCTCTGGAAGAGGCCTTTACCTCGAAAAGAGGGTTCTGGTGTAAACTGTTTTGTAAAATTTATTTGTAAACCATAGAAATTAAAGGCTTTTTATTTTATTTATTTATATTATAAAATATCTTTTGATAAGTAGATAGATAAATTAAGCCTCTGTATTGCTGTATAATATTTTCATTTGATATCATACCTTTTTATTATAGAAATAGAACTGATTCACAAGTTAATATTGTTTATTGGTGGTCCCCACTTTATTTCAGAATTTTTATTTAAAAACAAAACAATAAAATTAGTGTATTAGAAACTAAGGTAGCAAGAAACCTAGTGCCAAACATCTCAAATTCTGAAATTAATTTGAAAGATGATACATATTAGTGTTCCAGAAAAGATGTTGTTGTTTAAAAAATATTCCAATTTATTTTAGGTACATTTATATGGCTAAGCAATTGTACCCTACCACCCATTGTTCTACCGACACTGGAAAATTACCAAAAACTTTGTTTGTGGGGCGACTGGGATAATATGAGAGCTGTAGCCGAAAAGCTTGGTGAAGACAGATGTCGTTTTGTGAGGTGTGTACACTTACTAATTATATACCTTCTAGCAGAGCCATTTATATTTAACTAGCATTTGCCTGCGGCTTTGTTCGGTTCCCCTTTCCTGATTAAGAAAACAGAATATCATTTTTACCCTGCTGTACATGATATTGTACGTCTTTCCTGTGAAAAGAACCATATAAATCCTCCCCATCAATATTTTTTCGTTACTTGAAAATTGCGTAGTGCTCCATACAAACTTCCACCCCCATTTTAGGGAATTGGGGGGGAAAATACCCTATGTCCGTCTCCAAGTTATAACCTATCACCATATCAAATTTTACCCAAATCCGTTCAGCTGTTTACGACTTACATTCGCATTTATAAAATTAGTATGAATTGTAAAAAATATTGTTACGTTATAAAACTGACTTCTCAATTTTCTCTCTGACATTCCTTATTGTATTTGATTTATATTTTAATTTTGTTTATCAGACCTACCGATGGACTAGTCACAGCAACAGAAGCTGCAAAAGCTCAGTTGCCACTAAAAACTCTTGTCTCAGAAGCAAAACCAGCTGCTCACCGTTCCATCACAACATTTGCGGCTCTTCGCGATGACGTTTACGTAGAATTGACGAATATTGACAAGGTATAACTTAGTTTTATTAAACTCAAATGGATACCCTTAGCCTTTCCTCGATTGACAGGCTACAGACAGGTTACCTTTTGAATAAAATTGTTTCTATTGTTTTTCCTACGTAAATCACATCACGTGGATATTATTAAAAATCTTCCAGTTGTAAAGTTATGCAGGTACCATCTTTTCAATGAGAACTAATCCAGTAGATTAAGAATTTAATTTTAAAATATAATATAATTCGAAGAAAAGGCGTGTACACACCTTTTACCCTTTTACACTAAAAATATATGAAAATTTGTATTTCGTGTTCTAAATAAACGTGTTATGTATAGGTGCGTGGTATAAAATGGCGTCGGTTTCCCGCTCTAACGAAGCTGCTGGGCGGCACCGACGCGGCGAGCTGACCGTACTCACGGGACCCACGGGCTCCGGGAAGACCACGCTCTGCGCCGAGATGTCGCTGGACCTGGCTCAGCAAGGGGTGCGTTTTACTCCCTATAGAGCTCAAATATTACGTCACGCAATAAGTATGATAAAAAAAATTGCGTTAGGTATACTTGATCGCACCGAGCGCTGTTTTTTTAATGTGATTGAAGTATTGATATAGAGGCTTCGATGACATAGGGTCTTCAGGACTGCCATCACTATAAAGTAGCCAGGAGTAAAGGCTTGATGTGGCAACAGAAGAGCGAAGGCACTCGAGATAGTATTTTATGTCACCCTTTTCGATTGTTGCACAACTTGCACCATCATCGACCATGTGCTAGTCTATGCTATCGAGTAAGGAGACGAACGAACAGTCTGATTCACCTTATTGTGTGTACAACTACAGCGTCTAATCTGTAGCGTCGGTGGCTTATTGTGTAGAATTGACTTACGATCTGGAGGGTGCAGATTTAAATCCCAATGAATTTATGTGTACGTTTATCCGACGCTCTTACGGTGAAGGAACATCGTGAGAAAACCTGCGCACGCCTTCGAAGAATTTCAAAAGTTGTGCGTGGAGTCGGCCAATCTGGCACTGGTTTGCACTTTTGTGTTTCGGGAGGAGGACACTGTAGCTAGTAAAGTTACCGGGTATGAGAGTGAGTGACGGGCGCAGGGCAGTGTTGACGAAAAATAATACGACTAGGGAGTCGTACTGTAGGGACAGTTATTAATTTCCTTCAACACTGCTTCTGTCATGGTCAGGCGTATCACTTACCACCAGGTGAGCGAGCTGACCGTCACGTTCACTTATAACATAAAAGTCCACCTTTTCTTTTCGTCAGGTAAACACATTATGGGGTAGTTTCGAGATCCGCAACTCGCGGCTGGCGCGCACGATGCTGCAGCAGTTCGCTGGAGTGCCGCTCGAGCAGAACCTCCAAGATTTCCACAAATACGCTGACGAGTTCCAGAAGCTTCCGATCTATTACCTGGCCTTCCATGGCCAGCAGCCTATCAAGGTTGTCATGGAAGTAAGTATACTTTAACTATTATTTTGAAACATTGATTGTTGGCCGTGTGTTTTTCTTTATGGAAAAAAAATGAGATTTTATCTGTCCTCGGTGATAAATGGCGATTGTCATCTCCTAAGCTATATGTTATGCATTTTGATGTTTCTTGCCGTATGCAAGAAACTATTTAACTATTTGAAAAATTATGAATTCAAAAAGTTTGACTTTGTATCCGCAAAAATACTGCCTATACCTAATACTAGGTAAAACACTGTCAAAGGGCCTTACCAAGTCTTTCGCATGCGCCTAGATTAGACCTCGCTACGCCACTGGTGATAGGCATTCCGACACAGCATGGCTATGATGGACTGCTGTATTATGATAAAAGTTTCCACAAACAATAAAGGTGTACTCCGTGGAATAGCAATGGTCTCTGGTAAAAGATTTTATAGATATTTTTATATTATTCTAGATATTCTTCTGACACGACTAATAATATTTAGGTACCTACCAGAAATAGGTAATGACTACTAATTGATTCGTGCGACGCTTTAATGTTTATTGAAATATGTCACATTGTCCTATAAATTTCATCTAGACAAAGCTAGTAAGGCATGCGCCTTGGATAAGAAAACCATTAGGTACGTAACACAATTCATTGACCGATACCTACTTGTATCCTATATAAAATACCCCTTTAACATATTTAGTTTTCCGAGAAAACACTTTTGTTTTGATTAGTGTTCTATACATAGGTATCTACGAGTATATAAAGATAATAGAGCAATAATAACATATTTATTAGGTATCATTACATGCCCCAGTTCGACCAGACTTGATAAACAATCGGTGCATAGATACTTTATTAAAATAACCAATGATGTGCGAATTGATATTTTTATTTTTAGGTGAACATTTGTGTTTCACCCATGTACCTTTTTTAAGTACTTTTCTGTTGGCCCCTGAAGGCTTTCCAATTTCACCGAGAAAGTGGCGAGCGAAGATATATCTCAACTTTTACGTAACGTCACACAACATGCTAAGTTGTAAATATACCTAATCATTATTTCTAAACACGCTTATGTCCTTGTCTCGCAGGCGGTTGAGCATGCCCGTTACATGCACGACATCGCGCATGTCGTGGTGGACAACGTGCAGTTCATGCTGGGGGTGGGCGAGAGCGCGACGGCGACCGCTACCACCGGCAAGACGCGGTCATCGCTGCCTTCCGCACTTTTGCAACGGCGCGACACACACACGTCACTTTGGTGATGCACCCGAGGAAGGTGAGTGTCCAATAGCTATTTCTGCGCTTTGTACGAGCTGCTATGACCCATTTGGTGTTGCAGTTGAGACGTCGACTGCAACACTAGGGTTCCGGGTTCGATTCCCGGGCAGTACAAACATTTGTGTGCATGAACATGTGTGTTTGTAATGGTCTGAGTGTTTTCTATGTATAATATGTATTAACAAAAAATATATAAATATGTTTATCCGGTGTTTAGTACCCATAATACAGGCTTCACGCTTAACTTGGGGCTAGATGGCGCTGTGTGAATGTCAGTGGATATTTATTTATTTGTTTATGACTGTGCCAGGAATCCAAACATAATGGAATTTCTATTGTTTGTCATGGTGTTCAATGTCTTCAAACAGATCCTTTATATTATTTGACGAACTATTAGGTGGACTTATTGAAAAGTCAGCTATTACACCAAAAGTTTTGGGTTCGATCCTGAAAGTACTAACATTTGTGTGCATGAACATGACGATTTTATTGGCCTACAAAAAAAAGTATATAAATATGTTTATTGATTGTTGAGTACCCATATTACAAGCTCCCTGCTTAAATTGGAGCTGGGGGAATGTCGGTGGATAGAAATTTAATTATTAAACAACCCATTGTGTCCACTAATTCAAATGCTTTGCCCACGCTGATGTGCTTGAGCAAAATGAATGCGTTGTAGGTACGTATGTGTGGGTATCGAGTCCTAGGGGCGTAGTGGGGTCGGTAACTTATCAGGAGCAATGAAGCAATTAATGAAAAAAATAGTAATGTGTTTTATATTCCCAGGAACGAGAATCTGAAGATTTATCAACCAGTTCAATATTTGGTAGCGCAAAAGCATCGCAAGAGGCCGATAACGTGCTAATTGTTCAGGTATTTATCGATTCATTATAATTGTTAAGGAGAATAACTTATCACCATGAGAGACAACACGAGTACATCGAACTGGTAAAAAATATTTAAATATTTGTTTTATAGGACAAACGTTTGACAGCAGTGCGAGGAAAAAAGTATTTACAAGTTGCCAAGAATCGATATAGCGGTGACCTCGGAATTGTTCCATTAGATTTCGATAAGGAATCTCTAAGTTATCAACCAAAGAAGAAGGCGAAAACGAAACAAGATGAGCCCGAGAAACTCTTGAACCAATGTTTTGAGGAGTTCTCAGTGGACGACCCAAACTTCGTTGGTGACGTTCCAGATAAACATTCACGAAAAGACAAACAAAAGATTAGGAATAAGAATGACTATGAAAGTTATCTAAGCGATATTTTGAATTCGAACAGAACTAGGTAGCAAATCAAATATAATATGTATGAAGTGCTTGACTGTTAGAAATCAGGCACAATAGAAAATCTATTATCAGACGCCGCTTCGAGAATAACATGAATTCAGTGTCTAAAATTGTATGTGTATTATAGGTATATATTTGTAATTTATATGAAACAAACTGATAAAAATGAACTGGTAAATGTTTCTTTCTAGTACAGCTTAACAGTTAACACAAATTCCTAAATTAACCAAGAATTCAATAATTAATAATTGATTCTTCGATACATCTCACCAGGGCTCCAATTCCCCTTATTTTAGAATGCCCTAATAGGATCGTGTGTCTGTAGTAAAATTTTGCACTCGCTTCTGTTTTATCGTAGATTTTAATTGGTAACACCATAAGACAACTCATTGTAGTTAGAACTATATGGTTTTCATTTTAATCCATGTACATTAAAGTTGTACCGGAATCTTAGTTCAACAATTAGAAGAATACCAAATTTATCGTTGGATTGTAAAGTGTCGTAATTTCAAGAAAATTAGTGGAATTGAAGCCCAATGTTAACCCTTTGAACGCCAATGACACATAAAGACGTTAGAAACAATAGATTTTCTATTGTCGGAAATTCGGCGTTCAAAGGGTTAAGCAACAATTTGGCTGAAGATGGTTCATGCCTATCTAGGAACTGCCTGGCCTTCAAGATAATATTTAGACGATGGCGAGTAACATACTACCAGGCAAAGTTATTTTTTTGTAAATAACAAAAGCTTTCTTTTCCTTCTGATTTATGATTACTAGTGAAAGCTAGATAGTAAGGGATAAAATTGTTATTTCATTATTAAATGAATAAACCATATTTTAACTAATGGAATGCACGTAATGTTTGAGCACAAAGTTAAAATGTATGTTAAAAAATCAAAATTCATCACTTAAAATACATAGCATTTATTCAACGTAATATTAGAATAATTTTGCATACCTCGATTCGTGATAAATATATTTGAATACATTCTATTTTATAGCTACATTTTACATTACATTACATTACTACATTACAATTAACTGAAAGTATTAATTTATACTTAATTATTAAATAAGATGGGACAGATTTTTTATTTTAATATAAGCTGTAAATGTTATCATTGTCAATATTTTATTCAAGTTGTGATATATTTGTGTGCAACCAATGGTTTCCTCAATTTATTAATAAACATCATAAGACATACATGTAATAAGTGTTTACATAAATACAAATTGTTGGCATTTCAGAAGTTTACTATTGTATTTTTTATGGTCCACATACTAAACAGCAATATATTAACCAACTAACAATTCTTGTTGGGACTACCCTACTCAACCTCAGATTCGTTATTATCACAGCTACACATAGTATTGGCATGTTTAACACACAAAGCTAATACATAATATATAATTGCCATCAGGTAATTTTCGATATGGTGATTAATTAAAATGTATAAGATATAGTAATGTTTTTAATGCCCAGTTTCAAGTAAATATACTATATCCTTCATATATCACAAAATTAATTACAAGGTACATTTAACTTATGGTTTATATTATACTAGTAACAAATTATAAATTTACATAACACCTTTTAAAGTAAAAAAGTCAGCTTAAGTAATTAACTAAATAAAAGCATCAATTTTGCATTAAATTAAAAAGAAGAGAAGTGATTAGGAATTTCGTAAACTATACTCTGATAGGAAACCAAATATAATTTTATCTAAAAAAAAATATACAATATATTAAAAACATATTTTTGTACACATTTGCTTATAGAAAACTGTATTTTATTAACTAATGATCCATTTACTTATTAAAATGTGCATGGACAGCATCAATTAGTGATGCATCGTTAGTGCGATTATGCTTCCTTTTGCATTTTGGACAAGGAATACGAGCATTAAGACACCTACTATGAAATACACTAGAGCATTCTTCACATCGGTACGTACTGGATGTTTCAAATGGATACAAGATTTTAGGATCCCTACAAACTTCACATATGAACCCTTTTTGACTGCAAAGCCAGCAATCTAAGACATGGGTTTTTGCAAAACTAACCACTTTCTCAAGCTGTAAAAGCAATGATCCAGTTGGAATTTGTGCTAGGTCTGATATAGTGTACAAATGCACATGGTCATACAAATATTCCCTAGGCCAAACACGCTTTTGCAACTCCTCTATAACTGGCTCACGGCAGGTAAATATATATGCCCTTAAAAAATTCAATTGTATCCTTAGTTCCTGCAAATGAGCCATGTCAGAAACACCACTGTATATTTTTGGGTTTAGCTTTTTCATATCTATCCATGGATGATGTTGGAATTCTAATAAGAAAAGTGCTGATTTCTTTGACACTGAATATTTTTTGAAATCCCAATTGTGTATTACTCGTGCTGGAATAATGAACACATTTGGATCCATGCAGTTGGAACAGTAGTACTCCCCAGTGTAGGCACAAACTTTGGCTTTAGAAACAATACTCCCTAGTAAATCTTGACAGCCCTTACATTGGTAATTTTGATAGTCTAAGCCTTGTTCCCTTGATAGTGCACCTAATTGTTGTATCATTTTTTGCAACTCTGGCACAGAAAATGACCCTGACATTGTATCCGGGACCACTTCAAAGTCCAAGCCTTGTAGCAAGGGATCTTCAGGAGTGACCGAATCACCAACTATTTTACCAACATTTATATTGTCTGACAATTTTGATTCTTTCTTAATATCTTTCATTATGTCACATATATTAGGTGCAATTGGTGTTTCCACCATAGTATTTGTGTTGTCTGCTAAAGAAGATAGACTTTTCAGTTCTGGTGTTTTTATCATACTGCTGCCATGTGAGGAATTTGAATGGACAGAAGCATTCAAATCCTCATCATTAGACCATCCTTTGCCACTTAATGAATTACCAGTAATAATAACATCAGAGGGAGCATCAAACTCCCCTAAATCTATTGAGGAAGTGGTTGGTGACACCACCTCAGTTTGTTCTGGATCTTTAACTTCACTGGTGGATGGATTTGATAAATTTATAAGATCAACACTTGGGATGGATTTTTTAAGATAAGATTCATTTTCTTTTTCATTGTATGATTCATGAAGTTGCTTTTCCCTTTGTTCTTTAATTTCTTCCTGTACATCCTCTGCGCTAGCTATTGAAACATCTTTTAAATCTCTTGACAAAATTAAGTCCAGAGCCTCATCCTCATTTAAAGCTAGCATTCTTCCCAATCCTGTGATGTTTGGGGTATGTGTAGGTGTAGAAGCTAACACAGGTTTAACTTCATCATCAGTAAGAGTGCTTGCTACATCCAGAGCAGTACTGATAGGAGGTAATCTTATTTTAGGAATCCATATACCTGTTAACATTAATACTTGTTCAGGCCATTGATTGAGAAGACTTGAATTTATAGGCAAATTGAACTGTACACATGATTCTAACCCCTCAATAAGCTTTTGTGCCACTTCGAGTATCTCGGAATCGCATATGAAAGCAGTTCTATTGTAAAATGGCTTTATAGCAGAAATATTTCTTAACAATGTTGACATATAGGATGATAAAAGGCATTCATTCAAGGCAATGCGAAGCCAAGCGCGGCACTGTCCTATTTCAGTGTTAATTTGAGGTAATGCTGATATTTGATCAATGTTCTGCCTGTGCGACAACCCAGGGATTAGAGGCCAAAAATTAGGCTGGGGGCGATGATCCGACTCTCCACCAAAAGCATTCTTTGCTTTTCTGAAAAATGTGTCCTTCAAACCGTGCAAGAAAACTGCTTCTAGAGCTACGCACAGCGTATTTGTAGAATCTGTTGAGCCAAGAACACTGTGGAAGTTTTCTTCGAACTGATTGTTGTATTGTATATCTTTTACGCACTCGGATAAGTTATTTATCAGTGATTCTTTTAAAATTGTGTCACGGCTACGAAGATTGAATCCTGAAGCAACAGACTTAAAGAAAGACATGTTTACTGCACCGATGTTGTAATGTTTAAGAATGCCGTACGTGATAAAATAAATAAAATGCACCACTAAATAAAGTTAGGTTCTGCAATCACAACAAATACACAGGGCAAAATATCAGTTCGGAAACCTAGTCCCATAGATAATACAGATAAAAGGAACCTAGTCCGAAACACTGTAAAAAAAATTCAAGAACTTTACCACAGAGTAAAAATACTTCTTACATTACTAATTTCATGAATTTACTCAAATTTACTACACTCTATGATTATAAGGCTTTGGTTGTTTGTTATTTTATGTTAGGTACATCCACCTTTTTTTGTTTAAACTTTAGAGTCTGTTTCACGACAGAAGTCCCGCAGACGTTGCGCCACTGTCGCCAGAGGGAATGATAGATAGATAATTCATTATTTGTATCAGGCACACAACATCGAAAAACTAAGTACACGATTGCAACTAACAAAACAAATCAAATTAAAACAAAATATTACACAATACATAAAAAAACACAGTTCAAATATATGCGCCATGTGTGTCGCAGGGATACAAAATGGCCACAGCTCAGCATTTGGTTTGCCGACAGCAAACCGCTGATTTTCAACTATGACCAGCCGAAGACTTTTAAGTGAGCCTTAGATACCAAGGGTAATCTGGATAATTACTAAAAATATCTATAATGTTTCAATAAGATAAGTTTAATATTTTGTACATTAGAGAAACAAATACATTTTAGTATGTTGTTATTTTATATTGACCCTATAACCGGCGCAGTTGCATAAATTCAACAGATATACATAACACATTTTCTATAGTGTCTGGAATCACAGCGGTTACTAGATAAAATATTAATTAATTTAAATATTTTACATTCACGCAGGTTATTCTGGAAATAGCTGAAAATCAGTGATTCACTCTTTGAGTGTCAGTGAATCAGAGTTATTGCCATTTTGCATTACTGTGAAATGTATGTGTGGTTTGCAGTCAAAGTAATTGAAATTGAAAAATGCTTTATTCAAATAAATCTTTACAGATACTTTTGAATCGTCAAAACAGTATATATTTTTTTTATTAAATCTAATGACTCTACCACCGGTTCGGAAGGCTGCCATCCAACGAGAAGATCCCGGCAAGAAACTCGTGGGTTACTCTTTTCAATACTTGGTTTTACAGAGTTTGGTCAAATAACAAATTTATACAATTCAATTATATGCGTCTGCTCCTGGAACACAATGCAGGCAGACTAACACCACAAAATTTTGTCTGCTAAATATTCATCTACTGTGTAATATCCTTTTTTCAACAAGGTAGTTTTAATTAAAGCTTTAAACTTATGCAAGGGCAAATCAACAATATTTTGTGGCACTTTATTAAAATACTTTATACAATTTCCGACAAAAGATTTCCCTACTTTGTGAAGACGAAGATTCGGAACAGCAAGTTTGTTTTTATTCCTAGTGTTAAAATTATGATGATCACTGTTTTTTTCAAAAGTGTGGATATTCTTACGTACGTACATTATATTATCAAAAATATATTGCGATGCGACTGTCAATATATTTATTTCTTTAAAAAGCTCCTTCAAAGAATCCCGTGGTCTAAGATTGTAAATGGCACGGACAGCTCTTTTCTGTAGTACAAAAATGTTATGTATGTCAGCAGCTGCGCCCACAATAATATACCATATGACATTATACTATGAAAATAACTAAAATATACCAATCTCGCTGTTTCGACATCAGTCAAGAGCCTTATTTTCCTAACAGCATAAGCTGCCGAGCTAAGTCTACCGGCCAGTGCTTCAATATGGGGTCCCCACTGCAGTTTAGCATCAATAGTAATACCTAAAAATCTAGTTGAATTTACTGTTTCTAATTTTTCATTATTAAGAATAACATTAGAATTTACTTGCCTTACATTTGGCATGCTAAACTTGACACATTTGGTTTTCTTAGTATTTAATAGTAGATTATTTACAGTAAACCAGTGCATTACTTTGGATAGGGAACTATTCATCTCATCAAATGATTCCATGTGTCTGTTGATGTTAAAAATCAAAGATGTGTCATCAGCAAATAGTACTACGTCCATAATATTACTACAATAGTAGGGAAGATCATTTATATATATTAGAAAAAGAAGAGGACCCAATATTGAGCCCTGAGGTACCCCCATGTGCAGAACAGCACCAGGAGAACTCTTACCATTAACATTAACTTTTTGGATTCTGTCGGACAAATATGACTCTAAAAGTTTTAATGCACAGTCCGATACACCGTAATGTCTCAACTTAATCAACAACGTTGCATGATCTACACAATCAAAGGCTTTGGATAGATCACAAAATATTCCAATGGCATCCTGCTTATTCTCCCAGGCGTCAAATATGTGTTTGATAAGTGCGACCCCAGCATCAGTGGTATTTTTATTTTTAGTAAAGCCAAATTGTTTTACATGTAATATTCTATTCATATTAAAATGAGCAATTAATTGATTAAAAATAATTTTCTCGTAAATTTTACTTAATGTTGGTAGGATCGAAATGGGTCTAAAATTTGATGGATCGCTTTTGTCACCTGCTTTAAATAATGGGATTAATTTACTGTACTTCATTAAATTTGGAAAAATACCTTCATCTACACAATTGTTAAATATGATTGCTAAGTGGGGTGCTATACTATCAATAATTGATTTAATGATATTTACTGATATACCCCACAAATCTTCAGTTTTCTTCATATTTAGTTCTTTAAAAGCTTTTATAATAGTGTTTGAGTTAATATACGTAAAGCTAAATTGGTTATTGCATTTATCAACACTTGATATCAAACAATCTCTAGCAATAGATGAACTAGAACTTAACTGGCAAGTAACTTTACATGGAGCATTAGAAAAGAAGTCTTCAAAAGCATTAGCTACTTCGGAGTCATTGTTCAGAACATTATTGTCAATGTTAAGAGAAAAAGTATTATCAACTTGCTTGGTTCTTGAAGTCTCCTTATTAATAATATTCCATGTAGTTTTGATTTTATTGCTAGCATTTCTAATCTTATCGCGCAAAAAATTAGATTTGGCGGCTAAGCATACTTTTTTGAAAATCTTCGAATAGCGTTTTACATAGTTGTAGAATTCAGGGTTATTTGAAGAAGCCCTCAAACTATATAAATCATATAATCTTGATCTACTTCTGTAGATGCCTGGTGTGGCCCATTCACTGAATTTTGATTTAAAATTATTCACTTTTGTCATTTTAGTAGGAAATATTTTATTAAATGTATTTTTTATAATAGTAAATAAATTTTCATACAAATTATTAGCATTTTGGTTCCCTAACTTTAATTGTGAAATTTTTTCATCAATAATAGATTTGTACCTAAGAATGCGGTGTTTATTTATTGGCCTATGTACAATGTTTATACTTTTAGAGACATGACAATGTTCAAACTGTGCTAATAGTCCACTGTGATCTGATTGTAAGCAATTTATAACAGATTTACTCAAAACGTTTTGTTCACAAAAAATATTGTCCAAACAGGTGGCTGTAGTAGGAGTGACTCTTGTTGGTTCAGAGAACTGATTTATTAAGTTATATGATTTAAAAAGATTTAAGAACCTAATAGAGTTTTGTGTTGAATCTAGAATGTTAATGTTAAAGTCTCCACATACAATCACCTTCTTGGAGGATTTGCAAATTTTTTGAAGCACTTCTTCCATAGTAGACTCAAACAAAGCATATTCTGACGAAGGAGGTCTGTATACACAAATAATTATAAAGTGCTCGAGCTCTATGCATGACAATTCAATAGTTCGTTCTATTGAAAGTCCTACTATGTCCTTTCTATCCTTAAATTTTAAACATTTATTTTTGCTCCATTTATGTTTACCTCTGTCCTCTTTTGGTGTGGAATTAATACTAACATCATTAGTTAAATCAATAAAGGCAGGGGAATTTATTGGTACAGTAGACACCATGTTAGGTGCATTGTCTACCAATTCTTCAAAAAGACTTTGGTTATGTTTTGTAACAAGGTCCAGTTTATCTGTCTCCATTTTTGTGATTTGGCGGTGTGCCTGTTGCAGCTCCTGTTCCAAAACAGTGATACGTCGAAGGCAGTTTTCATATTCCTCACTGCAATCACCAAATCCATCTACCAGAAGCTGAAGGTGGTCCCGTTCATCTACAACAGACATGTATTTACAGTGGAGATCAGCCATTTCTCTTTTTAACACACTGTTTTTGTCCAACACTTCTAACATTTCTTTTTCATTTTCATCCCTTTCTAAGTTAAATTGATTAAATCTTTGGTGCTTTTGAGCTTCATGTAAATATATTAATAATGTTATGTGTTCAACAATGTTTATAATCTTTTAAATAATCATGTATGTCTTTAAGTGTAATTAAACGATTTATCTGTCAATACTAATATTAATCATCCTTTATTTATTCTTCGCATAAATGTAACCCATTAAAGATCAATTTTGTCGGATGCTGCTTTCTTACTTTTTGTGTTGCTTGTATGTTTTTACCGGCCTATTTGCAATGAAATTACGAAAATAGCAGTAGTTTTATTAATCAAATATAGCTAACTTCGATTACGTCTTAATAATGATTAAATGTTATCTCTTATAAAGTAAGACAGTTCAAAAGTAAAAATCCAATCAAATTGGCAAAAAATATTTTTATGGCAACTCTAAAAGTACCCATCATGGCGGCGAGTCTCTTGCAAAATGGTTGTGTGGTATTAAATCACCTTGATTTTTCTATTCCGCTTGCAAGAACGCTTTCATCGTTGATACAATATTTTGAACCGAACTTTTTACAACTTTTGTATCATGAAAAATTCATATAACGTTTGATGCAGCTAGAAACTCACCGAAATTTATTACAACAATCTAATTCATAAAATTTGCAAACGACAATATGGCCGAACTGTCAAATTTAGTTTCACAAATCATCGCGGGACTTTTTTCGTGAAACAGAAAAAAATCTGTTGTTGTCTTAGATTAAGCATGTACTAGATGTAGTCATAAGACGTTGCCGCTCTATCATTGTAATGCAATACACGTCATGTATCTTTGTCTATCACACGAATCCTAGTTACGAGTAGAAGAGACGGTTGATAGACGTTTCACAACTCTGACGTCGTGTCATTTAGTGGCCTCCAAAGAGGCCAAACATTACGAGCTGTCGTGCAAATTTTCACAAGTGTCATAATTTTAATAAATATTTTGAAAAGAAATAAGTAAACGTAGAAAATTCGTGTTCTGCGGTAAATTGTTTACAAGAACCACCAAAGGAGAGTAAAAGACCGGAATTACATTACATAAGTAAATATTTGACGACATTTTCATTCATATTACGTAGTTGTAATGAGACTTATGGATAAAAAACATGTAGTAGTAGACTTTAAATAATGTAGATATACATTAGCTTGTATTAATTGTAGAAATTACGTCTAAAACAATTATATTATGCATGAAAATTTAAGGATGTTACATAGTGATGTCCTCAACATAGAATTTCATTCCATCGATAGTATTTCTTTAACAGTTTCTTTTATACAATTATTGAATTTTTAGGTTCCCGAAAGTCCACAAATCAGAGAAGAATGGGTTAAAAGTGTAAGGCGTGAAACTGGGAGCCTATGAAGAACTCCAGGCTTTGCTCAAAACATTTTGAGCAATCCTGTCATCGTAGGCTTATCAATAAAAAAAACTGAAATCCGACAGTACCAACCATTTTTGAAGATATCCTGGAATTATCAACCTGTTAGTTATTTTTACTATTTAGACCCTTTTATGCGAGTCTTTTCTGTATAACTGGTTAGAGAAAGTAAGTTTTTTTTTTCTTTAGATATAAATAAATCTGTTTCTATATATATTTAAAGTTTAAATTGGAATAGCATGACAATAAAAAGCGTACCGATAATGAAGTATGTTATTTAAGCATACAAATAAAGTTCCTTTACAACAAACTACTGATGACTTAAAGTTATTTTTACAAATTCCTTAATTTAAATGTGATGAAAGTGTTATTCATAGTCATGTGCTACAGTTGTGACTTGTTTAAACTTTTTTTTCATGATACCCACTATTGTGGGTTATCAATGTAGTGGTATGGGTCTTAAAATGATAATGAGGCTTTCAGTATATATTTTTTAAATAAAATAACTTTTAAGTTTGAGTTGTGAGTGTTATTAATTGTTATTACCGTAAAAATATAGTCTATTTAATACTTACCAATAATATTTTGTTTTATTTGTTCCAACATTCATCTAATTTTAACCCAGGAAGACCAAACTTCAAAATTTGCGTATAAATGTATTATGGTAACGCTTTATTTTTAATTTTGTTGTAGATAAAATTAACAGCGTCTGTATCGACTCCATGTTATTTTTAACACAATTATAATCATTCTAAATTCTGCAGGTGCGACGACGACCGGCTTAATTCTAGCAATATGTTATCGAACATATTGCTAGAATTAAGCCGGAACACCAAGGTCACATCCCTAGTGACGCACACTAATTACAATCTTAACTGCACATAACAAAAATAGACCCGCCTTTCAATATACAGTCTGTCTACTCTTAGATTAAGCATGTACTAGATGTAGTCATAAACGTTGCCGCTCTTATATCTGTAATGCAATACACGTCAGTATCTTTGTCTATCACCGAATCCTAAGTTACGAGTAGAAGAGACGGTTGATAGACGTTTCAAACTCTGACGTCGTGTCATTTAGTGGCCTCCAAAGAGCCAAAACATTACGCTGTCGTGCAAATTTTCACAAAGTGTCATAATTTTAATAAATATTTTGAAAAGAATAAGTAAACGTAGAAAAATGTGTTCTCGGTAAATTGTTCTTCAAGAACACAAAGAGGAGTAAAAGACCCGGAATACATTTCATAGTAAATATTTGACGACATATTTCATTCATATTACGTAGTTGTAATGAGACTTATGGAATAAAAAACATGTAGTAGTAGACTTTAATAATGTTATACATACATTAGCTTGTTAATTGTAGAAATTACGTCTAAACAATTAATATTATGCATGAAAATTTAAGATTTACATAGGGATGTACTCAACATAGAATTTAATTCCATCGATAGTATTTCTTTAACAGTTTCTTTTTAACAATTATTGAATTTTTAGGTTCCCGAAATGTCCACAAATCAGAGAAGAATGGTAAAAGTGTAAGCGTGAAAAACTGGAGCCTACGAAGAACCCAGCTTGCTCAAAACATTTTGAGCAATCCTCTTTCATCGTAGGCTTATCAATAAAAAAACTGAAATCCGATGCAGTACCAACCATTTTTGAAGGATATCTGGATATTATCAACCTTTAATTATTTTTTACTATTTAGACCCTTTTATACGAGTCTTTTCTGTATAACTGGTTAGAGTCTTCTTAATATATCAAATCTTTGAACCGGGTGGTAGATTCAAAATACTTTTAATCTTTAGGGTTCCGTAGTCAAACAGCAAAAACAGAACCCTTATAGATCGTCATGTCTGTATGTTTGTCCGAATATCACATCAACTTTCTCAGAAAATTTTAAAACTATAAAAATATTGTTATAATTTTGCAAAGAACATATTTGTGTTCTGTAATCCACATTATAATTTTAACAAAAAAACATGAAAATAAAAATGTTTTTAGGTCGCATATTTTAAACTGAAACTTTTTTTCATGATACCCACTATTGTGGGTTATCAATGTAGGTATGTATGGTCTTTAAAAATGAATAATGAGGCTTTCAGTATATATTTTTAAATAAAATAATTTTAAGTTTGATTTTGTGAGTGTTATTTAAAATTGTTATTTACCCGTAAAAAATATATATAGACTATTTAATACCTACCAAATATTTGTTTTATTTGTTCCAACATCATCTAATTTTAACCCAGGAGGACCAAACTTCAAAATTTTTGCGTATAAAATTTATTATGGTAACGCTTTATTTTTAATTTTTGTTGTAGATATAATTAACAACGTTGCTGTATCTGACTCCATGTTATTTTTAACGCAATTTATAATCATCTAATTCTGCAGGTGCGTCGACGACGCCCGGCTTAATTCTAGCAATATTTCGATACCAAGTCACATCCCTATGACGCACACTAATACAAATCTGTAACTGCACACTAACAAAAATAGACACCGCTTTTCAATATACAGTCTGTCTACCTCATAATATGTCTATGGTCTACCTCATAATATGTCTATGGTTGTTGTTGTGACAGAAAATGACAACTTTCGGCTGTCAAAACACCTACAAACTTGATTGTCCTTTCAGTTTACATTATCTGATTTTATCTTTAAACTCAAGCAATTTATTAAAATAATAGTTTTTTGATATGTTGTGCCGGTTTGTTACATATTTATATTCTTATTACTTAATTTCAATTAGATAACTACATGTTGTAGTTTTCAGTTCACTACTTCTAATTTTCAGAAAGATTATATGATCAAACAGAGACTAAAACTATTTTTTTGGTAAATAAGGAATGTATTATTATTTGTTCGTATTCTTGTTAATTTTACCTTGCAATTATAAAACTTTTGCTGAGCACCATTCAAAAGTTACTAAAAACAATGGACAAGGTATGCTTTGTTCTTACCAGCAATTTATGTTCAATATAAAAATATATTTTTTACAAATGGTAAAATGTACTTACAGAACTACTCTTGTGTCGCAATGTGGTACCACGTGGCTGACTCGTTCTATGTCTTCACTAAATCCAGTCCAGGTGCACATAAAACTGAAAAACAAAATTTATTTGGAAAACAAAATGTTACAGTCCAAACATTAGTCAATCCTTTTGGTGTAAAATTTGAAATTGTAACTATAAAAAAATCTAGATGCAAAGTTGTTGGACCTGTAAGTACTTAATTTCCATATATCAGAATGAAAGAAATGATTGAATAAGTCATTTAATAATATTTTTTGGTTTTACTTATTGCAATAGCCTCAAGGTGCAGACTCCTGGTTCCCAGGCTATACATGGAGAATATGTGCTTGCCCTTATTGTGGCCAGCATTTAGGCTGGGTATTTGAGTCCACCTCAAGTGAACAATCTTCAAATAACGATAACTCATTTCATGGGTTAATTTTAACCAACATTCTTGGAGAAAATTGTAAGTAATACAAATACAAAATGATAAACATTTCACTGTTAATATGTTTTAAATATAAGATAATGGACAACCATTTGAGTAATATGCCTAAAATAAGCTACCTGCTAATAAAATATAATATTAGGGCGATCTTTTGTCCAGCCATTTAGTAGTTTTATGTAGTTCTAGAACCATACAATATTTGGTTTTGATTAAATTAAATCTTTTGAATAATATAATAAAAAGTTTCCATTGTTTCAGTTACGGATTCTCTTATTATGATGCCTAAAATGTATGAAATGTGAGTTGTTATGAAGCAATTGTTATTGTAATCAAATTTTAAATAAAATTAATTTATTTTCATTGGAATAGTTTTAATTAATACAAATTTTAAAAACACTGCCTTTCTAAGTGTTCATTCACTTTTTTTTCGATATGACTACTGCTGTTGGGCACAGATAGCCTGTACAGCTCACCAGGAAATTGGTGAGCACAGATGGCACTTTGTCTTAAAAATTTACACAACATGCCTAAGGGCGTCTGGGAGTGGGAATCAAACCTCGGCTTAGGGGGTTGCAGGGAGGGCTAGGTAACCTTGTATATGTTTGGGGAAAAAAGCGGCCCTGCACACGCCGGTTACTCAAAATCTGAGAGAACCTATGGGAAATCACTACGATCCCTGCGCGGGCGGTATCTCAGATGTCGGTTGGTACATATTCATACATAGCTTCAGCAGTTCATAGAAATGTAAAAAGAATTCTATAAATTATTAGTTAGTTGGCATTGCTCTGGTTTATAGGATATGTTAAAATACCTGTGTGATATTGAGAACTGAAATGCAAATTTTCATCATTAAACTTGTATTAATATATTGTATAATAATGTACAGATAAAAACATACATGATGAGATGAGACACAGATACACTGAGATAAACAATTTATTTATACTTTATCTAAGCAGATAAATAAATATTTTTGTATTTATAAATAAACACAACTATTTTGGATACTGAACTAGGTAGGTATTCACTGCAATGCCAGGTATGTTCCCCTGTATCACATGGGAAGAGGTGAATATAATCTCTGTTTCTCAGTATAAGCATCTATTATCTATTAACTGAGGAGGCAAACTCAAGGCAGTGTTGATGTTAAATATAATCATTATTTTCAGTCATAGGTTTGTCAATTACCATCAAATTGAGCCCACCAACTGGGTCATCCCTTTTGCACTTAATACCTACTTAATTATTAACATACCACCTGATCCTACTGAGATTCAAACAAACCTCACATCTGGGGCCCAATAACTTTAGTCAGGTAAACTACTTCTCCAGACAAGTAATTTTTGGTTCATAACTAAGCCTATGTTTTATTCTTTGTATTGATGAATAACTATAAGCAAATATCATGAATATTTATATTGTGAATTTTGACTAAAATAATTCAAACATAATCTATTTATTAATCATGAGATAAAGCAAAGGACCAAGCTATCTGACTTCCATGTTGCTATCCCTATAAAGGTCCATATGATGTTTAGATATTATATTATGTAAACTCTATGACCTATGCAATCTGGAATGCAATTAATAAATAAGATGATTTTACTAATTAGAACAATATAATATATTTAAGATATTGCACTATTTAAACTAAAACATTTGTTTATTTCAATATCCTAAAAATCATCGGCCTGTTAAGATCCATTGCAGGATGCAGGTTTTCCAAAATAGCATTGCCATACTTTTTTTGTAAATACATATTTATTATAACTACCAAAACACAAAATCATCTCCGGAATTCCTGGTGAGATAGCAGATTTCTCAACTATTACACCATAGGGTTCATCCAAATTTCATATTAACCTCTAGATTTCTTATTGTCATGATTTGCGATAGTTGAAGTGAATTTCTTCTTACTACAAGTGCCTACAAATTTAATTATATAAAGGTAGTTTTAAGATATCTAGAATTTTTGATAATTTGTTTTCATTTGTAATAAATGAAGTAAAAAAAATACAACAGCAAATGCAAGTCATGTTATTTTTATTTTACTAAGTAACAAAACATATTTAGAAACAAACTTATACTACAATGTTCTGTCCAAAATATTTAACACAATATTTGCACTCAAGCTGGCATTATAGTTAATGTCTTATTTTTACATACAATAGTTTTCTATTTTTTGTACTAGTGGAAAAATATAACTCCAGTGAATAAAAAAACTAAATGTGGAGATTAGAAACATTATTTGTTATAAACAAGGATGTCACTTGGTCTGTATAAATTGTCAATACTGTTAAAGTATTATTCACTAATAACTTTTCACTTATATCCTAATGTAACTTTACAATAACTTTCAGTTCCTTATTAGTCATATTATGTACCAATATGCAAAATTGTACTATAATATGCATCTAAGTGCTTGCAAATCTTTGATGCAATGTTTGAGTAGTAGATGATGGTGTGGTGTAAAGTTCACCCCCTGGTGCATCAGTAGCGTTGTTACCAAATGTCTTACCCTGTATGGCAGCTATTTCCTTTTGCAATTTTGGTTCAATACTTGTTTATTAACAAGTTTCTACCAACGCCCCGATTGATACCTCTGCCTCGGCCACGAGATCTAGTTGACCTTCTGCTCAAATTAGATTTGTTAGACCTGTTTGATCTGTTTGACCTATTTGACCCAAGAGATTTCACACTTCCTGGACCTCTTCTAGTATTATATCCACCAAAGTGATTATTTAATTGAGCCAAGCTCTGTTTATTGAGGTAACCTGCATTACCAATGCTGTTGCGGCGTTTCCTTGTAAAGTCATTGGCTACACTAACAGTGAGTTGAGATGCGGCATTGAAAGAGTTGTTCCTTGATCTGGTAAATGTTTGGATTTATAACATTGTTATGCATTAGGAAATTTTTACGTTGTTCTTCAAAATTTGATCAGATCTTAAGCCCACAGCACTATATCTATTACCAGTGCTTAGGCTCTTCCACGTTTTGAGATTCCTCTTTTAGCTACTGCTAATGGTCTACGATTGTTGGCACCTCCTCGATTGACATTAAGTCCAAGTCTACTGTGAACACTTCCCTGAAGGTTTGGGTTTGAATTAGAACGTCGAAGTCTGTTTTGCCAGCCACCTGCAAACAGATTAATTCCTATTGTTAAGTATATTGCTGAAAAACCAAATGTGTGTGAGATTATATGAAGGGAATTGTGAATGAAGAAGTTCAAATTCAAGATCAATTCTCAAATACAGTTTCTCGCACTAACACAAGGATGCCAGAATCTGGTTAAAAATCACATTTGAATAGCATGGTAGTTTGAATCAGTCTCTTTTGCTTTATTTATGTTATCCATGTAATAAAATGTGATAGACAATTAGTGTGTGGCACAAGAGAACCTATAAGAATGTCATAAAATCTCTATACTTGTTAGATATCATGAATCCTATTATGTTTGTATAAACAAAACAAGTGTGCAGAAAGGGACACAATGACAGCCACTGGCCCTGCATATAACACATCTTGTCGTAAGAGTTTTGCGACCAGAACTAAAGCTAAACATTTCTAATATACTTTGTAATAGATTACCTCTTCCACCACGGACCAAGGGTGGCATATCATATTGCTGTTCTTCTAATCCCGCTCTTCCTTTAGGGGTTAATCCTCGTAGTTGAGAGCGTGATCTTGAGGCTGACCTCGCGCGAGACATTGACCGACGGGAACGGGATCGGGATCGCGCCTGAGACCGCGACCGGGAACGACTCTGGGCGCGTGCACCGGGTCCGCGCGAACGCGATCTGCCTTGCCTTCCACCTGGTGTGCCAGAGCGACTTTGCGATCTTCCACGACCACGTCCGCGACCTCGCCCTCTACCTCTATTTATGCCTCTACCACCACGACCGCCTCCTCGTATACTTCCACGGTTCTGTCCAGTTACACCACCCCTGCCACGAGATCTACTTGCACGGTTTTGTTTTATGATTTCGTCTGTAAACAATAAATTACAATTATATCACATAAGTTCCTATATCATTTTTATGAATATTTCTAAAAATAAAAGTATACGTCACTGTTCGCGCCATATGCGGGATTTAGGTGTACACAAAATATTTACATTGTTACAAGCATATGTTTTAAAGGCAACGACTTAAATGTTTACATATGTATCAAAATGCTATCAATTAATAAAACTGCAGAATAACACATGAAGGAATGATAAATAGTTTTTTTTTACCCAAAGACATATTGACGGAATCTGCCATTTTTGCACACTAATGATTTGTGAATATTGATACGTAATAAGAAAACTATTTGCAAGGAATTGATTAATTAGGAGTAGTTTTTTAGAAATCAAATGATCTAATCTACAAAAGACGACAATAAAAATAGGTTGTATTTACTTTTTTAATTTTGGTAAGCGCACGGCACAATGCCACAGATATAAAATTATTATTTTTAAAACAGCTTTGAGTATACATCTTTTAGACAATACTTCCTTAGTATAATGTCATATGGTCTTCTGTGTGGGCTCAGCTGCTGATATTAACACTATTTGTACTTCAAAAAAGAAGCCACCGACCATTTATAACCTTAGACCACGTGATTCACTTCGGGAAGTATTTAAAAAATCGATATTTTAACAGTAGCGTCCCAATACATTTACCATAATCTAGTTATGTCCACAAAAATCTTCATTTGTTTGAAAAAAATTGTGACGTATAACTTTAATACTAGGAACAAAAACAAACTGCTGTCCCAAATCTTAGACTAAGTAAAGTAGGAAAATCATTTGTTGGAAGAGGCATACATTCTTTAATAAAATACCACAAATCTTGCCGAATTGCCTTTTCACCAGTTTAAATTAAAGATTAAAAAACCCTCATGAAAAAAGTACTATACAATAGAAGATATATTATCGGATAAAATGTGTGGTCTGCACTTAGTGTTCCATTACAAATCTTTGTAATAAATTATTGAAAGTTATTTGTAGGTAAATGACAAACTTAACCACTGATATAAAAAGATTAAAAGAGTAACTCGAGTTCTTGCCGCTCTTCTCGAAGATCCTACTTATTCCGAACCGTGGTAGAGTCACAAAAAATATGATATAATAACAATGACGATTCAAAAGTATCTGTAACAGATTTATTTGAATAAAGATTTATTCTTTCTTTCTTTCTTTTACGATTGTAACTATTTCTTGACAATTTATCAAAAAATGTCGATTTTTAAATTAAAATGATTTTTCCACCATCAAATATCGAAGAGATTACATTGTGCTTTGAGTTGAGGTCAAAAAGATTACAACTATTACAAGTATATTATTGACCAGACGGGCGCCGCCAGCCAATGAAATGGTCTGATGAAGTAAGAACAGAACGCGGCATACGCTTGCAAGCCTCGCCCCGTTGCTCTGTCCATTGTCTCAAGAAACCCGCGTAAGTATAGATCGGGTGATCACTTTAGTTAGCGGATCACATGATTTTTTCACTGTGACTATTATCACCCATCTCTAGACCAGATGTATAAAAAAAAAACAGCAGTTGTCATTTTTCGTTCTTAGTTTGTTTGCATTGGTTTTCTCTTTCTCATCAAAGCAACAAAAGAGCGGCACAGCATTCATATGATCACACAACATCGTCAGTTTATTCTTGAATATACTAATTTATAACATAATTTTTCTTCATCTCAGACCACTGAATTGCGAGTATTAGTCGAAGAGTGGACTTTCCCTCCCTCACTGTATCCCTTCCAAGTATACAAGTGATATTTTTTTATTCCTATACATTTTTGTTAAAATTTAATATGGACTATCCAACAACATCAGGTCAACAATCAGGTGATCATAACTATACTAGGAAACTCGATTCAAAATCGTGTGGATATATGTTATGTGCCATTGTGTCCATCTACTTCAACAAAGTTCCAAATAAGTTGTTTTAACTGGAACCTACTACCTAAAATGAGAAAAAGTGGTTCTAGCTGCTAAGGAATGACAAGTATTCCCCAAAGACTACCATCGATGCTTGAAGACCATTGATGTAAGTGCGCGAATTAACTGAACGCAAAATAAAGCAACCAATCTAATACGACTATATTAAACAATAACTGTTTTTAGCTGGAAAAACGACGTCGAAAATTGGTTAAAAGTATAAATTATGGAGGAATCTCTTTCTGAAAAAGGTTAGTGCCTCTATTTTTGAATGCCAAATAGAATGATGCCAATAAAACCTGATCAGCAGTAAGAAAGGACGTCTTGAAATCTTAAAGAGTATTTCCTAAGTTACCAGATTTAATATTGATTTATTATTACTAAATATAGATAAAACATTCAAAGTTCACATTTGTTATTCACTTATGCCAGCAGCTCACCTCAAGTTAAATTGGGATACCATGGATCCCCTTCCTGGTTTCAAAACAATATTATTACACTCTTAAAATGATATTATATGGTTTCCATCGATATTTAGCTTTCTATCTTGAAAACTGGAATCCTATATAAAATTACATCCCCTCTATTAAGCTTTGGGAAAAAAAACCTTCTAATAATATATACTCAAACCTCCACCCCCATTCAGGGACATGGAGTTAAAAATTAGACTAAAATATCCTGTGTTACACTCTGTCTAGTCTATTTGCCTTTCGATTTTTCGGGAAGACAAGACAGCAGACACACATTCACATTTTATATTTTAATTCACTTTTGTTTCAGAGCCATCTTGGTGCATCATTAATTACAAAACAGACAACTCTCAAAATATTGAAATAATTAATGATAAAAGTGTACAGATGTTATATTCCTCATTAAAACAATCAAAACAAATTCATTGAAATGAAAATACCTGTAAGGGTTTAGATCTATCACCTAAGCAATCAATGTAAGGGATTGTAAACATTGCCAAAACAACTAAATATTTATAATATATTTTGCTCTGATTCTGACAATGAGAGTAGCAGTTCATTTAAACCTGAAAAGAGAGTATAGTACACTAGAATCTGTTATAAGT
>PQWD01000060.1:0-11243 GCA_019425675.1 Leucinodes orbonalis
GCGTTCGACCTAATTGAGTACCTAATTGATACGTCTCTCTTTTTATACTGGAAACCAGATCTACTGATTAGTTAGTCGAATGTTGATGTAATTAAAAAGACCGCGATACAGGATTAACGACCAATATGGTGTAATAGTTGAAATGTCTATTAAAGGAAGGGTTCGATTCTCGTGCAGTCCTAATGTGTCTGTTTCTTGGTCTTGAGTATGTATAATGTATTTACAAAAAAAGTTTACAATTATGATTACCTTTCATTTGTTAAATAAGTTAGGTACCCATCCATAGCACACACATAATCTAGGCTAAATGGCGCAGTATTATTTTTTGTGGATTCTCAATGTTTAATTACTTGAGCTATTATTAAAATAATTGATGATGTTTGTACTATGATTTTGAGACTAAGAAATATTAGATTTAGTACCGTATACTCAAACACCCGTATTTATTAACAAGGGTGTTCACGAAATGCAAAGGAATTCAATAACAGAAGTGTCTTGGATTTTAAAGTTTCTTGTATTTAGGTGTAATGTTACTCGGGATTTAAATAAAGATTTTAATAAATTTAACTGAACGTTACAATAAAATATATTAAAATCAGGTTAATTATTGCATTAACTATATTTATGGGTTTTCTAAATTCTAATTTAAAAGTTTATTCGTAATTTGAACCTAGTATTCAATAATGGCCTATGTTTACTGTACATTATCTTAGGTTTTTAAAATTTGCATTACAATTCTATGTCAAAATAACCGATGTTTTAGCCGTACAACAAACAAAATTCGGAAATTAACAATTTAATTTGAAGAACGTAAGTACGTAAAAAATACAGCCAGGGTATTGAAAAAAAATCCATAATGCAATGGAATGGAATTGATCGGCCATTTAAAAATGCGTTCTATTTTTGAAAATAAGTGCATATTATAATTGCACTTAAACACGGCAGAGCCTGCTATTAGTTTTAAAGTTTTTTTTTGGAAGCCCTGTAAATATACATAAAAGTTATTTTTTTAAATGTTATCCAAAGAAAACGCTGTTACAAAATTTCAAACATTGAAATGACGCATCAGTCTAGAGATATAAAAGTACCTTCAACAAATAATTAAAATCACATCAACTGAAGGTAGACCTACACCAATCCCACACTTCGTTATAGTGGTACCTTCGCAATATTTTCTCCGATCCCATAAGCCACGCCGCGCAGCACGTGTAAGTGAAAAAAGTTGGTATTTTCTGAAATGTTTTGTTATAGATTTACCTTCATTTGCCATAAATAGTCAGCTGTTCTGATCGCTATGTTTCCTGTGTGTTTACGTAGTTCTCGTTCGAAAAAATGGAGCCTGCGCCCTACATCGGACCCTGAGGTCATATATCCAGTGCTTCTCATACCTAAGAAGTGTACACACTGGAGACAGCTGTGAGGTGACCGACAATGTCTTTATCGACCTGAACATAACGTCCCGGACACTGAAGGCAACGAGATGTGCATATACAGTGGTTTCTGTAACGTGAAACTCATAGACAGTTATGATGTGAACATACAGGAATCGCACCCGAGTTGGGGTTCGACAATGAAGTGGTGACTGAGGCTGGCACACAGACAGCTTATCCGCCGTACAGCCAGTCCCAAGTTTGGATAGACCGTGCGCAGTCCTTTCGTATACAACCAATACGATGCAACGGAAACTCAGGAGTATTCTGTACGTCATAAAACAAGGAATGGCCATATAACTGTTGAGCAGCACAACGTACATAACGCAGAATGTGTACAACTACAAGGAGTCATAAATTACTCGCCAGGTGAGGACTTCGAGCATAAAAAGTTCAGGAAAGTGCAACCGGCAGAAGGTACACAAGCTGAGAACAATTTGAATTTGTACGAAGAGGATGAGTTCGAATGCGGGGTTTTTCTGTCTCATTTGCCCGAGGAGATAATGAATGAGAAGGAGAGCAAAGCTAGAGAGGAGAGGAAGTATATAGGCATACAGAGTGACAACGGTGCGTTGAAACAGCTCATGTCATCGGACATACAGTCAGTGTCGAAGCAGCGGAAGACGATTTTGTTTTTAGGTCATGACTCTCATTGTGGACAGACGATACAGAAGATTGCGGTCAATGATCCGGCGCTGGTGTGCTCTGGAGGGGGTGAAGCACATCATGAGCTTATCGTTGGTAAGTTAAGGTTTAAGGTTTATTTTACCAGTCCATATCACAGTGTAAGGAAACGACTACGACTGATACACATAAATTAAATTGGAGTAATTGTAATATAGAAATAACCATTTCTTTCCTTCATGCGGCACATACACAGAAATAACATTTTTAAAATTTTTGTATGTCTGTTTATTTGTTTCGGCTAATCACTGAATTGGCTGAATCGATTTTGACAGGACTTTTTTGGCAGGTAGCTGTTGTAACATGATAAAACTTAGCTACTTTTATTTAAGAAAAACTTTTTATTCTTGAAAGATTAAGTGCTCTATATTGTACCCCGCGGTGATGCTTACGTCGCGTGAGCTGTGCATTACTTTACTGCGGTAGATATCTTATATCCGCAGGTCATACCGAGGGCACAGCTAGTAATGCCATAAAAAAGGTGTGCCATGAATATCACAACAATATTTATATTTATAACTAAATCACAGAGTTCACATTAATATTTTATTTGTTCATTTTAGTTTCAAAGGCCATTATTGTCTTATGAAACGTGTAGACTGCTGATGCATTACCATCGGCCATGAACACTCGTAAAACAGAAGTAAACACTTACGCGTTGCTAATCTTTAAGTTATCGGAGATGGAAACATTAGGAGGGGGAAGGGGGGTTTGGGCCTAGGGTTACACATTACATTTTCATAACAGTGTTAAAACTTACTCTTACTGTTACCTCTTAAGTTTAAGTTAAGTTTCCTTTTGTTGTTTATACAATTGTTGTCAATACGTTTAATCACAAATATTTAAGTTATTCGAAGGGTCTCTGTTACAAGTATTATAATTACTTAAAAGGAGTCTGGACTGGCTATTGTAAAACGATATTTGAAGGTAAATAAATATTTTTGATTTTTGATTTTTTTTTGATTTTTGACATACGCCTTTAACTTAATACAATACTGTGCATGCATATTATTGACTATGTAGTTAGGTCATGTAGTAGAGTCGGCTAACCAATGGTTCCGGGTTCGATCCGATTACAAATTGTGTCCAAACATGTCTGTAATGGTCTGGGTTATCCTATGAATTTATTATGTACGTACGATTAAATTTTGGAATAACACGGTACTTTCATTTATCACTATACATAGAATTTCCCTCCTCCAACTTTAAAGGTTTCGGGTCAATTTAGATTTTTTTAGCAAAATGTTATAGTGAGCTACTTAAAAGATAGACATCTGCTCACGCGGACTTTTTTGTAGACCTTTAAAAGGAGAACAATACTCTCATACATATTTTTGTGTAACTTTAACCGTTACTCAGCGTACGCAGAAGCTCCAAGTATGAAATAATACCCCGATTTTGAAACTTTCATTGCTCTCCGCTTCTTTTACTCGTAGCGTGATGAATATAACCTATAGCCTTCTCGATAAATAAGCTATCTAACACTGAATAATTTTTCAAATCGAACTAGTAGTTCCTGATTTAGCGAACATTCAACAAACTCTTCAGCTTTATATATAGTATAGATTTACAAAAATATATAATATAAGTTTATCATTGTTTTCTCCAGTCTAATAAAGCCTCGCTAAGTTATGGGGCTAGATGGCGCTGTGTGAATAGTCAGAGGATATTTACTATTTATATAATAACTTTATTATTTACAGAAGAAACAAACCCTCACCAAAGAATACCAGTGCGACAATGTAGCAGATCTTCGACCAGTATCTGCTTCAAACAGCATGTGGGGAACCACGGACGCCGATTTCCAGCTCTTTACGAAGTGGACTCGAAAGCTCGAACACGTTATGAGGCAAGATAAAAGGGATGCTTGCTTTAGAATTTGTACTCGTTTTGTCAAACTAAGATTTTTTCTATCCACTGCTATCAACTATAGAGCGTCGGTGTCATGGACGTTCCTTCAAACTGGGGCAAGTTTAAATCCCGCTACTTACAATGTGTTGTTGAAATTTTTAAAATTATACGTTATCAACACTTTAGGTAAAGAAACACTGTTGCGAAGTTCAAAGGTTGTGCGTGCAGTTGGTCAATCCGCACTGGACCCGCGTGGATGACTTAGGCCCATACACTCTTTACAGGTAGGCTCGTGCTCCTTGGTGGAGACGTTTTATGAGATTATGAATTGCTATTTGCTCGCAGATGGTCTTTACAGCTTAACCAAGGGATGGACAGTTTAGAATCAATGTAATCAATTTACAATCCGTTGTTTGTACGTAAATATTACAACGCTACGCACAGTTTGGTGCAAGATAGCGCTATGTATACTTCTCTTCTTCAACTTATCGTAGTCACTGCTGGACAATTCCCATTTTGCGCCACACAGTCGGTCTCCCGCTTTTCTCATCCAGCTTCCCCCAGCGACCTTCGCAGTCGTTGGTCCATCGGCCGGAGGGCGTCCAATGCTACGCTTGCCAAGACACGGGTCTCCACTTCAGAATCGTCTGCTCCAACGGCATCGGCTTGCGCATACGTGACAGCCACTGCCACTTCAACTTGCTGAACCGGGGCTATGCGGTACTTTAGTTCTCTTACGCTTACATTCTTTCTGATCTTATCTAAGAGAGACTCAAGCATAGCTCGCTCCATTGCGCGAACTATATACAATTTAATTGTTCTCAGGTGAAATTCATGTGCAGCGAATGCGGTAAAAGCTCAAAACCAGGAGAAGTTCGAACTGCACTGCATGGGCCACGGCGACCCACTCGAATGCAACAAATGCCACAAGTGTTCGCCTCAAGTTCACCCTACGCAACACAGATCACACAGAAGTACCTGCAACCACTGAGCAAAACCTACTCGAGGCCGAAGAACTCCGCACGCACACAGCCAAAATACACTACATGTTCATGTGTGAACACTGTGACTACGTGGCCAGTAAATACAACGATCTAAGTGAAACAAAGAACACACGCACACGAGCAGTTTGCCAAGCAGGATAGCGAAGATGATTTCACCGGAACCCTGATGATGACGTCATCAGTGACGCGGATATAATCGTGCCATCGCCTGATGACGCTGATTTCAAGCTGGAGAGCGATATAAGCCTGGAATCGAACAGCATTAAGACGAATCCAAAAGGCTGACTCAGTTATAGCTAAGGTGATGTCGAACAAATCTTTTTGCTGCATTCAAAGTAGAAAACAGGAGGTATAATAAGGTACATTATATGTTGATGTTTTATTATTTTTAACCATCGTATCAGAGCGATCAAACTTGTTCCTATTGGAGTAGCGGACGACCATTTGGTGTGAGACGTCGGCTGCAACACCAAGGGTTCGGGTTCGATCCCGGGCAGTACAAAATTTTGTGCATGAACATCTCTGTTTGTAATGGTATGGATGTTTCTATGTATATATGTATATGTATTATTTACAAAAAAATACATAAGTATGATTATCGCTTGTTTAATACCCATAATACAGGCTTCACGCAGATGGCGCTATGTAGATTATATTTAGTGACTGTTTAAATGTACCGACCGCCATATTAGTAGTCAAAACTTAACATGCCCTGGAGAATTGGATTCGTCTATTTGCACGAAGTGACTTCGACTACAAAGTATTTCCCTTTGGATTCGAATCACGACTTTCAGACTAAGCTGAAATCCAAACCTAACCGCTCAGACCAATAGACCGCGAAAGCAGTCTATTATTTCATTACTTTCTATATAGTATTTACAAAAAAAAAGTATGTTTCAGTATCAGTTTTGGACTAGATGAGCTGGATGAATGTCAGTGGATATTTATTATCTGTTTTCCTTACTTCATGATTTTAGGTATTTGCATTACTGCGTGCATAAATGGTAAATTCAATAAGATTAAGAAACCGAGTGAGTTGATTGTTGAGGAATAAATATAATTAATATATAAGCGATTTTTTAAATTCTTAACATATTGAAATTTGTTGAATGTATAACTCGTATTCGTATAGGGAGCTATTGACAGATTCATTTGGCCTTGAATATGAGAAATATTTTTATATTAAATCTTTATGGCTATAACTCAGACGTAATATCGAATGCTCGACTAAGATCTTCTTTTTTCTTTAACGTATCGCAGTCCACTGTTGAATATAGGTCTCCCTCAATCTACGCCAGATATCCGGTCCTAGTTTTTTCTCATGCAGCCTCCACAGCGATCGTTCGCAAGTTGTCGGTTCATCGGGCTGGAGGGCGTTCTACGCTACGCTTGCACCTATGGCCATGTTCCTGCGGATCCTTTACCTCCCCATTTATTGATTTGTGTTTATATACATTATATTTATATATTATTATTTACAACGTCGGTGGCTCAATGGTGTGAACTGTCGCCCTCCTGCCGGAGGACGAGGTTCAAATTCCGCCACGTAACAATGTGTTTTCGAATTTTCGAAAAAATATAAGTACGTTACCGACGCTCTTACGGTGAAGAAAACATCCTGAGAAACTACAGCACGCCGCGAAGAGATTCAAAGGTTGTACGTGAAGTCATCCAACCCGCATTGGGCAGCGTGGACGACTAAGGCCTAATCACCCTATACGGGTAGTCGCGTGCCCTTCAGTGGGGACGTTTAATGAGCTGATGATGATTTATTTACAGATTTATTTTTTCATGATTTCAGGCCTGCGACGTCTGCCTCAAGGTGTTCGACGCGTCGGTGACCTCAAAAGGCACCTCATAGAACACATAATCCGCAGCACCCTCGCCAAAACCCGTCTCCAAGGACGGCACCTCAACATCCAATGCGAGGTCTGCCAACTGGAGACTTCACCAAAGTGGACAGATACAAAGCCCACTTGCGCGAACACGCCAAACTGACTCTGTACAAATGCACATTCTGCGATAAATCCTTCAGCGATTCCTCAAACTTCTCCAAGCACAAGAAGATACATGGCACAACTTACCTCCAATGCGATCTGTGCCAGAGGAAATTCAACTCTAAGAAGATGATCACACAGCACATGGAGTATCACAACCAACATTCTCCATGAAGTGCCGGTACTGTGACAAGATATAACCATTTCGAGTCAATGCTAAATAAACATATAAAATGTGCGCATACGAAGGAGCTTTCCAATAGATTTCGGTGTAGATTTTGTCACGATTACTTCAAGACATTGAAGGAGAAGTGGGACATGAATGGACGGTGCATAATGTGAGGAAGATGATAGTGGACTGTTTGATCTGCGGATCCAAGTTTAGGAAATTCAGAACTGAAGAGGCATTGTATTGATGTCCATGATATGGAGATACCTCCCGCTAAGAAGCTTTGAGGAAAAAGAGGAGCAAATAAGGCTGGTCCTATGCTCCCTCCCATTTATGTTCGAGAAATATTTCTTTTGAATATTTGTTAAGGTAAATCATTGTTTAATTATTTAAGCATTTGTGATCCTCGAATTTATTAGTCAATTTATAAAATCTTCTAATCAACTTATACCCTGTAAGGGCTTTAACTTTTACCTTTAACTATTTATTTTGTTAAACTTTTTATGTTTTCTGTTTCAAAAATTATTTTATTGTGAAGACCGTTTATTTAATGTAATTATTTTTTGAGATGATATATATAACTCTGTATATAGGTTTTCTGTGTATGTATTTCTTTAAAATATTTAAGTTAATCGTCGTAAATCAAAGAAATCATGTTTTGTTGTGTAAGGGTTTTTTTATCGAAATACTGTTTTTGTTAAATACTCAGGAACTCATTCAGTTGCCAGTTTCAATGTATAATTGGTAGTACTTACCTACCTATGTACCTTTTTATAAATAAAGCTATTTTCATATCTGTTACACTACTTTGTTTATCTTTGTACGCTATTTAAACAGTTACTCAATATGTTATCTCATAATAGCGTTATTGAATTTAACCTTAATGTGGTATGGTTGGATTAGATCATGCGATATCATAAAATAGTGCATGTAATGAAGTAGGTATAGTAAAAGTTTAATTATGCACAACTTCACCATCTCGCGCTGTTTATCATACAACTGAACATGCTAACTGAAATGTAAACAGTTGTGGTACGCACGCAGCAATGTAATCTTAATGGGCAGGCCCGCCATTGGTCAGACTTGTGTACACAAGCTGTATTCTCGCGCATGACCTTGATCGGCCGCGCATGCGCGCCACCTGCCGACTCCGTACATTGGATTTCCACTTTTCCACAGTCTGTGACAGCGCGCCGCCTCGGCTGCGTACCTAGCCGCGGAGCGCTTGTATGCCGCGTACGCGTAACTGCCACAATAAAAAAACATTACACATCAATAAAAACTCTATCAGTTCAACGCTACACTGTATAAATAAATCGTGTACGGTGCACGTGACCGGCCGCTCGCTGGATATTCGGCGTTCTATAAGGTTAGTAATGCCAATAATCTGTTACTCTGTCACGTTTCGACAATTGGATACTCTGTTAATAGCTTGAAACCATACAGGGGTTAGTTTGCCTGTCTGTTTGCTGTAACGCCTGTCGGCATTGCGGATTTTATAGCGAGAACTGTTTTATGAGTGGATACAGTTGGTTACACTTAAAATTCCATTAGATCTTGATGGATTTCTTTGTCTAAACACTGTTCAATGTAAGAGCAATGTTGTGTGTTCTGTAACACTGTTAGACACGTTACGACTGAAATTATCTAAGCAGGAAAACGTATGCTGAAATAATTTCTATCATTTGTCTAACGATTGACTGTTAATTTATGTTTATAAGCACGGTTCTGCTAAAATGGTGCATTATGAATGAGAGTTATTTGTCATTTTGTCTACCTAATCCAAAGATTTAAATCTTTGACCTAATCCGTATTCAAAAGATAGGTATTTTCAATGTTTATCAGTCGAGTTAATTTGCATAACTCACACGCTACTAAATTTAGTTTACCGGTTATGTGTGTAGGCACCTGATTATTTATCATTGGTAAGTTAAAAATAACATTAGTATTTAGGAATATTTGTATGGGTGAATACATTTTTTTTTATTTAACAAATCTTTAATGCAAAGATAGACACTAGATACATTAGTAACTATTGCACAAATAATTCGATAAGTAAAAAAAATAATACTTAATTAAAATAATTAAAAAAACCCGACTGCTAAAATTATCCACTGAAAAAGGAAAAACAAGCTATCATATACATCGTATAGTGCAAACATATATATTTTTCATTACAGGCAAACAAATGACAACAATAATATTAATTTTAATAACAGTGCATACTAATTTACTATTCAGGTTCACTTAGTATAGGCTCGAAGTTTGGTTTTGTACCTGAATAGTCCTGACAACTATGTGATTCAGCCAGTGACTTACTTTTCCGTAGGCTTCGAACTCACGACCCCGTTTCACGGAGCTGTCTTAACAAACGCTCAGGAGAGTTACCGCCATCTTTTAAAACAGTATTACTATAATGATACGTCAGAATTTCTGTATCAGAAAAGGCGAAGAAATATTATTGGACTTGAATTCGGAATTTCGACAACACTATTTCGACAGGAACTTTCGACAAATCACGTGTTGCACCAACCACTTCGACAAATTACATGTTCGACAGCACCTTCTTTAACAAATCATATGTTCGACAGCAACTTCTTCGACAAATCATATCACGTGAACGACAGCTGTAATACTGTTTTAAAAGACGTGGTAAACCCCAGGCAACTTACGAAAGCTGTACGAGTAAAATCGTAACTTCTAAATAGTGAACTCATCCTTGGATCCGTTAACATAATCTGGACACTTTAAAACCAAGTCATTTTGCAGATTAAATCGCTTTAGCAATAATTTGTTAATCAAAATGAATGTAGAGAAAACAAAAATTGTTCAATACTATGTTAGCCCACTCACAGACATCCGAATATACAATTAGACTGGACAAGCCCCAAGTTTTAGACAATCCGGTGTCGCAATTCTTCTTCGGCTTACTGTGAAAAGTTATTATATTTTTGGTAACTTTATTGATTCATTGCGATGATGGCATGTTACAATTGCACAGGATGGCATTTTGGAAAAAACGGTAATTTCTTTTAATATTCGTGCGTCTTGACTCGTCACAGAGCGTAAACTGGCAGCCAGTGTATGCTCGTCGAGCTTACATTTGTCGCACTTTAAACGGCTCACACCCATCTCCTGTATTGGGAAATCTGCGGCCACATCCATGACTTTAGGAAATTCTCCACTGGAAGTTGTTGACGAGTATGTCATCTGGGGCAAGTAGTCCAATTAGGCAGGTCCAACATTTAGAAAGCGATCTCTACTCGAATCAACTCGGGTGGGCAGCGTTTGGGATCCTGCGGGTATCTTCTCGTCCAAGATACATAAAGCTTGAAACCTTTAACCATTGCGTGCCGGTGATGACTTTATGGTGCCGAGACGTGGTCGCTTACTGTCGGCCTTTTAAAGAGATTCCAAGTCACTCAGTTAGCGATGGAGAGCGATGCTTGGGGTTCTCTAGGAGATCGACTCAGGATGAAGAGATACGTAGGCGGGTAAAGTCCCTACATAGTCGTCCGGCTCGCCAAGTTGAAGTGGTAATGGGCAGGCACATAGCGCGGAGAACCGATGGCCGTTGGGGCAAAAGGCTCTTGAGTGGAGAGCACGTACCGGAAAGTGCAGCGTACGTCGTCACACGCAAGATGGACGGATAACTTGATAAAGGTCGCCGGAAAGCGTTTGGATACATATTACCTAGATCGGTACATATGGACAACATCAGGAGAGGCCTTTGTCGCAGTGGACGTTCAAAGGCTGAAATGATGATGAGGATTATCATTATTACTTCCGTCATCTGTAAAATAGTTTTAAATTCAATATGTGCGAATCGCTAAAGCGTGAAGACAATTACGTTGAACAGATCTGCAAAATCAACACACTTGCGTATTGTAACCTAAGATTATATGCTAAACAGTCTATTGATGGCAATCCATCAGCCAATCAAATTAAGCCACTGACAACGGGGCGATTTGAGCATTACGGCCCGCCATTGATACATATACATTGATGTATTGCTTGGAACTGGTATTGCTTTGTGGATATGATCAAATCTTGTTCATATTCACATGTTTGAGGAAAAGACTTCTTATAGCAGTCTTTGTTTTGAGGC
>PQWD01000060.1:13793-55387 GCA_019425675.1 Leucinodes orbonalis
GCTTGAAACGAACGAGGTCGCGATAAAAGTCATAACAACAGTCATTATAAGCTGGGTGGTTCGCACACACGAAATGGGCGACATTGTTTTTGCTACTCGTAAATTATACCAGACATTTGTGGGAAACGTTCAATTAAGGACATCTTTTTTAATTTTATTCAAATCTTTTATATAATTACGGTGAAGGAAAACATCGTGAGAAAACGCACGCCTGTGAAGACAAGGTGCGTGAAGTCGTCCAACCCGCAATGGGCCCGACTACTAAGGCCTATAACACCGTATACGGTTAGGCTCGTGCACTCGGTGGGGACGTTTAATGAGCTGATGATGTTATAGATCTGTCGGTGCGTTTGACTGAGGCTACGGATACTAGAGCTGGCAGCTTCCTTGGTCAATACTTTTTAAATTATAATTTAATTAGATTATGGTTATGAAATCAACAGGTCAAAACGCCGAAGCGGTTTTTTCCAAGTAAGTTCATTTCGTATCTTCATCATGCTTTTCTTTGGTATTTTAAATGTATTTTTATTGTATTTTTTGTATTCTTTATGTCGTTCATAATTGCTTTTTGTAAGCCTAATCTGAATAAATGAGTTTTGACTTTGACTTTGAAATAAATAAATCCCTTTATTCAAATTAAAAAAATCGTTAATTCATTTTAGGCCTAGGGAATGCACTTGTTATAGAATGACAAATGAAGTAACCACCGGTAGCTAATAAGTGTCATAAATAAGTAGTAAATAAGAAGCTAATGAGTTTCATAAATTCACAAGTATGCAATAACATTTACACATCGCCATCTAAGCCCCAAACTAAGAACCTACCTTGCAATATGGGTACCATCATAACTTACTTATTTTTTATATAAGTATACACATATTATACATAGACACACCTAGAACAAACAAACAAAGCACACAGAATGTATGGGGCTGAAACTGGCACAAAAAAATCTAGTAGAAGAGACGCGATAGGCAGGGACGAAAAAGGACTTGGTCTCTGTTTTCAATAGAATATGTTAAAAATCCTGTGCCCGTCTCCTGGTTCTAAGCCACCTCGCTACCAATTTTCATCCAAATCGAATAAGCCGTTCTTAAGTTATTAGATCGAGTAACGAACACAGCATTATTTGTATACTACAAATATATAAATTACACCCAAATCCGTCCACTATGTGTAAATAGCAACAGAAACCTTCGCACTTATAGATATAAATAGAACATATCAATTTACCGTATTGCTATTTTTATAAAGCTTTGCCAATTTATAGAATGAATGAGCTATACAAAACATTTAATATTGAACCTAATTACTATAAGGATTACTTGTGTTTTTGTTTACATGCTGAGCTGTCTTATCTACCCACCTAGTTGAGTCACCTAGACGGGGTCAATATCCTTTGATAAGCTTATTGTAGGAGGGTATCTCATGAGCTAATAAGTACTAGAAGTAGGAGGTATTTATTCCTGTTTTATAGTATAAGATCAACAGTGGCGTTGAGAGCGTCGGTGGCTCATTGGTGTGGACTGTTGCCTTCTGATCTAGAGGGTGCAGGTTCAAATCTCGACGCTTACCAATGTGTTTTCGAATTTTCTGAATTATGTGTACTTACGTTTATCCGACGCTCTTAAAGGTGAAGGAAGATATCGTGATGTAACCTGTGCACGCCTACAAAGAGATTCAACGGTTGTGCGTGAAGTCGGCCAATCCGCACGACTAAGGCCGATACACCTTAAACGGGTAGGCTCAACGTTTACTATTGTAGGGTTGTATGTATTATTGACCAATCACTAATTTTTTCAATGATATTCTGTATATATAAAGGTAGATACGCCACCTGTGCCCCAAAAACGAACCGCCAAAGAGAGTACAGTTTGTACTCTTTTGTTAAGGTAAATTAAAAATATGTGTGCTATAACTGCATTCGGAACACTTTTTTCGATTGTTTTGTGAGCATATCACGAATCCATACTTTTTCACATCATTGGATTTTTAGGGTTTAAAAATATTTAATATTGTATCAATAGATTTGCCTAATTTAGATTAAAAATAATCACGTGTCTTATTTTTAAAAACTGACAATGCTCTTGATTTCACCCTGATTGAAGTTTCCACGTTCACCATATGATATACGGTTGCCGTCCGGTATTTCGAACTGTAAATGTTTAATACTCTTCACGTGGGCTATGTTCAAACACCATATTGACGTTGGAATATCTAATGACAAATGTGTTTAATATTTCACATTACATCGGTCCCTCCTCAAGGGGTTTAACATACAGATGAAATGTCCTTTGCCGCTTCAATTAGAATACAAATGAAACATTTGACAACGGGTTATAATTAAACAAACACAACAAACATTACTTAATTTGCCAAAACTAAACCTCTGAAAAGCTTTTATATTTCAAGGTTTGAGAACTTTGTTTCGATCTCCGAACTTCTTTAATCGTGCGCAGGTTTCCTCACGATGTGTTCCTTTACCGCAAGAGCGTCCGATAAAAAAGACATATAGAAAGAAAGAAAGAAAAATATTAATTTGGTGCAATAAAATTGTATCATGTTATTCCTTCCAAAATGGTGGCCACTCAGCTAAAGCGAAGACAGTTTTGTCAAGGCGCTGTTTTGCAGTGGAACCAAAGAGAAAAAATAATAATAATATACTGGATATACTTTGAAAAGATATTAGTACGTAGAACCACCGGATCAGAAAGCCTGACCAATGAGCCACTGACGCTTAGCTAATATCATTAAGTTATTAATACTAAGTAACATGTAAAGGTGTTAATATCACCAGTGACCTTATTGAATGCGTAGAAACACGCTCGGCTGATAGAAGGGCGATTGTAAATATACTAAATGGCCACTGACCCAAGAAATAAATCTAACGTGCCATGAGACGAACTGGAGGGAATGTTTTATTAATAGAGGATAGGGCGGGTATAGTGACACTTAAGGGGTTAGTGGATAGAGCTATTTCTATGAGATAGATATATATAGGAGAGCCATGTAACAATAATTATAATAAATAACTCAGCTTTAAAATTTTACACAACGAGCCTAAGTTCCATAGTGGGACTTGAACCTCGGCTTAGGGCGTTGCGGGGAGGGGTAGGAAACCTAATATATGTTTGGGAAAGAAAAGTTACACGACTAGGGAGGTGTAATGGTCAGTTGGCTGTTACAACAAGGGTGTTTGATCATATCAAAATCAAAAATACTGTTACGAGCTGGGGGTTCAGGATAAATTATTGCCAAACACGAAGAATAACACGGTAACACACTTTACTAATTAACCACTATTAATAACACACAACACTAATTACACTTACACTCTTACCAATTAATCAATTAACGCACGCACTATAATCCGTAATTAACACTGCACACTTTAACACAACACTTGATGAGTCCGTATAATGTCCGCACACACGTTATAATTACTCGTTAACTCTTCACACTGTTATCTCACACTCGACGATCCCTTAGATATCGCTTTATCACTCGCTTCTTCCTTGTAGTCGCAGGTCCTTCGCTTTGAGTAGAACAGAAGACTGCCGGCAACATACTATTTGCAGATGACACCTCTTTGATATTTAAAGTGAATAGAAAAGCTTCATCATATACTGACATAAATGATACACTGAATGCTGTATCGCACTGGTTCTTAGTAAATAATTTACTTATGCAAAGAACACCAAATGCAGTTTTCTCCTATCAAAAACCCTGGGCAACAACTTAGGCCGTGACATACTGGTGGGTGGCAGTAAACTGGTCTCGTTTCGTCTACAGTTTTTCTAGGTATCACACTAGATAATAAGTTACAATGGGGACGTCATCTAACATCTCTTGCTACAAGTAGTAGACAGCTTTCGCGGTAAGTTAAAAAACGCCAACTGATGGGTGTGCTAACCGCGAGGTTGGTTTACTTTGCCTACTTCCATAATTGTTTTGCTGTGAGGCCCGGCAGCTGACATTGGGTCAATATTTATATTACAAAAACGGGCAGTATGGGCCATTTGTAACTTGAAACCAACTGATTCTTTGAAAGAATATATCCGTCGATATATTTGAAAATATTATGTGCATTTATGAGCGTAATCTCCCAAGTATGAACATACATGTGACACGCATAATTTGAATACAAGACACAAAAATAACTTGTTCTTCGTTAATCTATTACACATAAATAAAATTGGAGTGTCTATTTGTAATACTAAAATAACCATTTTTTTTCTTCATTCATATGAATCTATACTAATATTATAAAGCTGAAGTTTGTTTGTTTGTTTGAACGCGCTAATCTCAGGAACTACTGGACCGATTTGAAAAATTCGTTCAGTGTTAGATTGCTCATTTATCGAGGAAGGCTATAGGCTATATATCATCACGCTACAAGTAATAGAAGCGGGAAGAATAAAGAATGTTACAAAATCCGGGGGGAAATTTTCTTACTTGGAGATTCCGCTGCGTACGCTGCGTAAACGGTTAAAGTTTCGCAAAAGTCATGTATGAGAGTATTGTTACCCTTTTAAAGGTCTACAAAAAAGTCCGCGACAGCATATGTCTATATTTTAAGGTTACCTCACTATAACATATTTTTAGCTAAATTTTTTTTTCTAAAATAAAGCATCATTTTGCGAAGCTATTTTCATAAATATGATATCAATCCTTATCCAAACAAATACATTATTTATACAAGTATTTCATTTTAAACAAAATTCCCCTTTACATCATTCAATTTAAATGAATATCTTATGAGATATCGCAGTTTTAACTAACCTATATAAATGAAGTAGCGGGTTAAAGAGAGCGTTAGGCCAAAGTAACTATTCCACGCGGACGAAGTCGCACGCAAAAGCTAGTATATTTATATACGGTACAAACACCAAACACCAATTTTCATGATTTATAAATAATGATTTTTTGTCTGTCTCTTTGCTCCGGGTAATATCTGAAACGACTGGGCCGATTTGGTCGGGATTTTTATGGTCGGTAGCTGATGGAATAAGAAAAATCATGGGCTGCTTTTATTTAGAAAATACTTTAATATAGAAAATTAAGCAAATGGGGGAGACCTATGTCCAGCAGTGGACTGCGATAGGTGGAATAGTAGTAGTACTCGTAGAAGCAATGTTTTCTACGCGCTTTTAGGTAATGTTTTACTGCGGGAGAATATCTTATACCGCGAGTAATACCTCGGGGAACAGTATACTACGATATATACGAGTTTGTATATATAACTGACGACCCATTTGGTGTAGCGGTTGAGACGTCGGCTGCTACACCAAGGATTCCGGGTTTGATCCCCGGCAGTATAAACATTAGTGTGCATGAACATGTCTGTTTGTAATGGTTAGGTGTTTTCTATGTAAAATATGTATGTATTTACAAAAATATTTATAAAAGTATGTTTATCCGATGTTAAGCACCCATAATACAGGCTTCACGCCTAACTTGGGCCTAGATGGCGCTAAGTGAATGTCAGTGGATTTTTATTGTTATTAAAAAACTTCGAATTTCGTAGTCAAAGAGAATCCATACCTTTCCTTACTCCAAATAGGCATTACTATCTGCAATTGTTNAATTTGTTAATTGAGTCACTATATAGTTTTTTTAATAGATTTAATCGATTTAGTACTGATACCATCGATGCCACAACTCGTATTGTCGTCCAGTCGATCATTATCTTAGTAATTTCCTCCGTGGTTGCTGGCTCGAAGTGGGCTAATTCTTTGGTTTCTTGCTCATTATGCACTCGAACTGTGTAATTTTGGCTTGGCATTTGTGTGGTGGCGATTTTATTTGCTAATACGAGCCAATGTTTGAGAAGTAGGTATTAAACACTCGCAAATTTGTTTTCATCTGTGATAATTGTGCTTGAGTTCACAATTAGTTTGTTTGGGCCGACTGAGTCTTTTTATTTTTATTAACTGATGGTTTTTTATAGCCTTCCATTTTTTTTTGGCTTCTTTATATGGTTCTTGAAGTAGTTGAGGTAATACGATTTTTTTGTTTTTGTATCATATTACAGACTCTGTTTCTAAATTCTTTAAATTTAGCTTCTAAGTCTATGTTAGATTGATTTTTTTTTGTATTTGTGCACAATTTGTTCTTTCATTTATTTCGTGTATGATGTCTTTATTTATCCAGTCTTGCCGTGGCGGGTTCAATAATTTTGTTTTTTAATTTTTGCCTTCAATGTGCAGTTCGATATGATTTTCTCCAAAGTGTTGTAATCGTGTGTATTTATTTCAGTTACATTATTAAGAGAGTTTTCCACCATTTCATGGAGTTTGCTATAATGTATCGTTGAGTAAATAGCTTTTTGAAGTGGTATGGGCTGGTAGTTCTCTATTTCCACATATATTTGTTTGTGATCTGACATAGAAGAATCAATAATGCTAAGTTTTATGTTATTTGCTTTAAATTGGAGCACACATGATCTAGAATTGATTCAGTGGACTCTGTTGTCGAGTGCAATATTTATTAGAAATTTTGTTTAGATTTGTAATTATATTCCTTTAGTGTATTCTTATATATTCGAGTGTCTTTATCAGGAGTTAACAAATCAAAATTAAAATCGCCGAAAACTATTCCTCGGTTTCTATCTTGCAAACTGCAAAGAATACGTCTCGATGAACTATCTATATTGCCTCTTTTGGGATTGTACACGCTCCAATATCAAGACATTGTCGCTCCAAATGGACCCATAAATAGTGGATATCATCATCAATACAGTGGTCATGGATAAGATTGTGCTTGAGATCATTGTGAAACGAAGATTGAGACTCCTCCTCCTCTCCGGTGTTGTCTACGGTTACAATAGTGCGTGTAGCTTGGGATTTGTAATATTTGGATATCACTGTCATTTTTATCCAAGTTTCTGTAACTACCACAATATGCGGCTTGACTAAATCAATAATGCATCTAAGCTCATCGAATTTTCCCGGCTTGACGAGACTACGGGCATTCATATAGAAACATTTGAGAGCTTTATTTGTAGTCGTGATCTCATTATAATTTATGGCCAATTTGTGTGTTATTTTACCTGTCGAAGCATTTAGTTTTTTGCTTCTGTAAAGGTTTTTTCTGTGTATCTTCAGTTGATTCGATTATTTTAGGTATTCTCTTTTATGAATAAATGTCACTGACATTCACACAGCGCCATCTAGCCCAGTTAAGCGTGAGCTGTATTATGGGTACTATAAACTATATACTTAAGTGTTACTGTTTAAATCAATTATGGTACAATGCTTCAGTACAAAGTTCAAATCTATATAGGCAAGTGCATGTGTGTTTGCAATTACGAAAGAAAATACGTTTAATACAGCTTAACAAGCAGTCCGGTGCCACGATGTTAGCTTTAGTAAGTACAGTTGGACTAAAAGAAATAGTCATTTCGCAATTGTCTTTAGAAAGAGTCTATGTGCGCGTCGACCCGCATATACGCAGCTGAGACATGAACATTGGGGATTGGTTCAAAAATTTAATGGGCGTGGTTTATCCACTGTACTCGTATAATCATTTTTTTTTTTAGGATGAAGAGTTATTCTGATCAGAAACCGATGACTTGCGTAAATTGTCTTACCGCTTAGCAATTTTTTTCAAAGGCAAGGTTATCCAAAGACAATTATGTTACTCTTAAACTAAAAATATAAGGTAGAGAATTCGTTAAATAGTATGACAAAAAGGTATTTGCATCAACCTTTTTTTTTACACTATTCACGTTTAATCTATGACTGCGCGTTGTTGGTGCTACTATTAAAAACATCTGCCTTTAATAAATTCAACGTAAAGAGCAGCGTAAGAGCTCAATTTCAGTTTAGCTATTCTCACCACGTACGTGTGAGAACTTATTACTCCTGTTATAAAGTTCGCGTTTTAAGTTGGCTGTTATTTCAGTGCTCGATGTCTTAAAACGGAATGACAATAGAATATTTGGGGCAATTATCCCTGCGAGTATTTGACCGTGTAACACAATGAAATTAGCAGATACTATTCCTCACTATTACTGCCGTTTACCGCCAGAAGTGTTGTATGCACAATATAATATTAAATAAAAGGTATTTAAAAAATTCTCGGCGTAGACTGTACCAACCAAAGCATAATGCCTAAGCAAATGGCAGCATGAGTGTAAGTAAACCTTAACCGAACAAATATGGGACAGTGCTTTGTTCGAGGTACACTCATTTAGGCAAACACTTGTAAATCGTCTTATATTTACGAGCAAGGGCAGGTCTGGTATTCCTTTGTTTTGTACTGCGCAATACATAGATACTCGTATTAGATGTGATATTTCATTGATTAAAGGTGACGAAATATAATATTAAAAGCGTCGCGGTGGTCATTGAAGTTGCCTTTCGATCTGAAGGGTGCAGGTTCAAAATATTTGCCTCGTACCAATTATTTTAGAATTTTCGAAATTATATGTGCGTTTATCCGACGTTCTACGGTGAAGGGAAATCGTGAGGAACTTGCGCACCCTATGAAGAAATACAAAGGTTGAGTGTGAAGTTGTCCATCCGCACTGGGCACGAGTGGACGACTAAGGCTATAACCTTTTTACGGTAAGCTCATACCCCTTGGTGGGGCGTATTATCAACGCCATTGCTGATAAAAGGTTATAAGTTGCAGCTACTAAAACTTAAAGCACTAAAAATCATACTTAAAAAAATTCTTAATTTTTCAACAATTATTTTGAGGATTTTCACTTCGTCCTGTTTCATCACTAAGCATCAAGTTAGTAGTGGACAAATGCTTCCTATTTTTACTTAAATAACTACAGAATGAGGACCTGTGGACTGCAATAGGTTGAAGAGACAGAGAGGTCATCATCAGCTCATTAACGTCCCCACGAGGGCCACGACCTACCCGTATAGGGTGATTAGGCCTTAGTCGTCCACGCGGGCCAGTGCGGATTGGACGACTTCACACAACTTTGAATCTCTTCGCAGCGTGCATGAAGGTTCCTCACGATGTTTTCCTTCACCGTAGAGCGTCGGATAAAGTATATATATTTTCGAAAACACATTGGTTACGTGTCGGGATTTGAACCACAGCTTCCCGGTAGGGAGGCGACAGTCCACATTGAGCCACCGACGACAAGAGGGTACAGAATAAAACAAAGTTGTTAAATTAACCATCAAAATCCTAGTAACAATACAATAACAATTCGCCGCCTCAGCGTCAACTAGGTCGAATTGAACGTTTGTATAAACTAGTTACAGTTGCAACTAGCAGTCTAGTAGTGTTGACTAGTTTTGCCTCTTTGAACCAGTTTTTGTAAACATGATCGAAAAATAGTGTCGATTCAAAATTATGTCAAGATTATTTGACATCTTTTCTTATAAAATGTCGAACTAGTATTTTTATTTTTAATTTATTTGAGCCACAAACAGGTATGCAATACATTTACAAAAAAATATCCTTATTTAAAAAATATTATTCATTATAACCCAGCATTGCGGGCCACACATGCAGTGTTTTCAGTTTACATCTTCGTGAAACCCATTTAAACATCATTGGGCTAGTCACAATCTTATATATACAGGTTGTACAACAGCAATAAAATAAAAACTATTTGCATACATAATAAATACCCTACATAACACAATTTTATTTACATAAATAAATAAAATAAATAAATATCCATATAGCAAAAGTTATTTGTGTCTGATATAAGTGTTATCTTCATTAAAGCAATAATGAATAAATATATATATAAAATATACAGTTAGTGTGTTACTTATGTGTATGTGTGTGTATCTGATGTTGTGAGAACACTACATCAGATACACACACATACACCTGTCACCTATACGAGTGTGCTTTAACACTATACATGTCTAGGTCTTGAAACAGCTTATTATGCTTTCAAGCATTCGTCTCAGTGGACATCTAATGCCTGCATTAGTACGAGGTGTACCAACTGCAAGACATAGGCTTGGCGCGCGATGACCGCCGCTGGGCACGGAGAGTACAGAGTAATTAATATTACAATGATATTCGTGCGTCCATATTTGTGTTGCATAAATCGACAGAAGCATTGCTTCAGTTGTGTGGCGCCTGGATTTTAAGTCTATTAAGTGAAATTTATTAAATATCTGTGTATGACAACCGTTGACGATGAAACTTATAAAAAATCGACGAGAAACTTTTTTTGTACAACTTCAATACTTTTTGTCATATTTATTATATAATGGGTTCATATAGCCACAGCCTACTCAAGTTGAAGACTATAAAGGATTAATAGAGGTAAATCATTGTATTTTGTTCCTAAAGTTAATTGTTGATCGCATTACGAAGCCGAGAAGAAGAAGAATCTTAAAAGCTTTATTATGATGTTTTCTATGTGAATATTAGGTGTAGTTTACTATCCAATGTTATACCTAAATCCTTGATGTCCATTGACCCGTTTTAAATTTTTTATTACATGCGAGTAAGTAAATTATGATATTCTTTTTTTACTGAAGGTTATGGCTTTGCACTTTTCTAGACTAAGTTTGTAGTTTGTTTTCTAGGTCATACTCACTGAATTATTCAAGTCTTCTTGAAGCAGGTTTGATCTTGATGATTATTGATCGTATGGTAAATTATGAGATCATCAGCATACAATATGAATTTTCTGTTAATAAAACACTTATCGATGTCATTAATGAAGATGGCAAACAATAGAGGGCCTAAAATTGATCCCTGTGGAACTCCGGAGCTGATATTAGCTAATTGTGACTCATAACCTCCTATAACACTTCTGAGTTCTATTTGTTACATAAGACTTGAACCATCGCAATAGGTTACCCTTAATGCCATTAAGCTATTTGTCGAGAAGCAGCTTGTGGTACGCGATCGAAAGCTTTACGAAAATCAGTATGAATAGTATCTACTTGCTTATTCATGTCCGTCCCCTGAAATAGATCAGTTACATAACTTAACAAATTTGTGATCGTGGAGCGTCTCTTAATCGACTTATAAGAAACTGTAAGAGTTTATTTAAGTACTTAAATGCAATGTGCTTAGATGACCTAAAACATCAATTTTTTTTTATTATCGACGTTGAAATAAAATATGCTTTTACTAGTAAACCCCTTGGTGTATGTAAAAATAGAACTTTCAAATAAATCTTGGAAAGTGGTCAAATAATTACCCCAGTAATTATGATCTTTGACAAAAATGCTAAGATCAAAGTATACAAATATACATACATATATTTCTTTATTTTTAAAGAAATTTCCAAAGGTTAGTCGACGTCACAGGTGACCGATCTGGCAGCTACCTTGGACAAAAATCAGTCTGGCAATCCAAAGGGGTAACGCTGCCAGTATTTTCGGAACCTTGCGAAAGGACTTCTTTAATTTTATTTTTAGTTTTAATTATTTATAATTAAGTGTTTAGGATGTAATATATTTACTTGATTATAATAAAAGATATATAAACCTTTATTTAACATGGCATGTATTATACATAGAGATCATATAGTGAAAGTAACATGGATAACGTTTCAATTCACGTGCGCAATGTTTTTGCGTCATCCGTCGGTTGGGCTCGAAATAGATCAGTTTTTAATATATGATAAGTGCTGACCCGATATTTACAACTTGAGTGGGAGATTGTTTCTTGCCACTCAACTACCATGTGGGATTGGCACAAACATTGAAACTCCGTTATTTATATTCTCTTACCGTGCAACATTTTTATCCAGATCTAACGTGTTGGTAGAAATTTTTAAGAGGTTGAAACTCAACTTGTGTCAAGGTAAAGGCCACCAGATTTATTTATTTAACTTTAATTATCACGTTTAATAACACTTACAAAAATTAAAGATTATAATAAATCTAAAAATGTTACTCTCACTCATCAAATCTCTCACAAAACTTCAAGCATATCAACAAAATATCCTTCATCAGCCAACAAATCACACTCTGGGAACTGAGTTAAACAACTGAGCACCTGTGATAGTGCATGAGATACTGTCCCACAAGAAGGCTCTGCCAGTTACTTATGGCATCTGCTTCTGTAGTAATTGTTAAATATCAGACTTTTTAAGGAATTTACGTGCCAAAGCAAGAAATCATAGATAGATACTTTATATTTGGCTCTCAAGTAGACGAAGTAAATACTGATCCTACTCTGTAAATAAACCTTGAATATTGTCACCTAAGAGAGCGTCGGTAGCTCAGTGGTGTGGACTGTCGCCTTCCTACCGGGAGGGCTGAGGTTCAAATCCCGACACGTACCGATGTATTTTCGAATTTTCGAAAAATATATGTACGTTATCCGACGCTCTTACGGTGAAGGAAAACATCGTGAGGAAACCTTCATGCACGCCTGCGAAGAGATTCGAAGGTTGTGTGTGAAGTCGTCCAATCCGCACTGGGCGCGTGGACGACTAAGGCCTAATCACCCTATACGGGTAGGCTCGTGCCCTCGGTGGGGACGTTTAATGAGCTGATGATGATGATGATTGTCACTAAATGTTTATAAGATACATATTTTTAAATGCGTGTTCCCCGTGAGATTCACCACTCATATCCCATAAATGTAACATAATGTTATGTAATTTCCTTATGACTTATAGCATGATGATGATATCCATAAAATGTAATTTCCTTGGACTTTTCGTCATTTCTGAAGTAAAGCTATACCTGCGATTTAAGCCTATCGCCAGATTCAAACTTTAATTGTGTTTAGCACAACCCATCCCAAGATTAGATCAAAGTCAAACGATCGCACCAATCACTGGCATCAGAGCTACGATTGATTATATCATCTAGTGTCGGACAAAATACAGGAGCATTGACGTAATACAGGAAATTTTGTTTTAAATCCTCTAATATAGTTTAAAATTGACACATCTAAGGTTTGAGAGCAAATGCCCCGTCTTAATCTATAAACATTTTAATATGAAAGCTATGAACAGTTAAGAACGACGATCTGAGAATTGTCGCAATCATAAGGCGGGCAGCGACTGTGCAAACCAGGAATGAATGTCGCTGATTGAAGGAGAGGGATGATGGGCTCATTGATGACTGTATCTTTACAATAACATGAAATATGTAAAAAGAAAGACCCATTTATCTTAAAGAAAAAAAAACTTAGAAAAGCAACACTATTTTCTATGTGGGTCGAAATCACAGAACTAATAAAAGAAATCTTTCTTGTTATTAATTTAAAGTAATGAATTCTGTGGTCGAAATATAAAAAAAAATTAACGAAAACTAAAACTGAATCCAGTCTCATAAACCCTACTAATACCAGTACCCTATGTGTCCACTTTACAGAATCTATAAGAACCAAGTATCTGAACTGAACCGTCAAGATTTCCAAGAGTTTACGCGAGGAACAAATTTTGATGTGAACATGCAGTTTTACGACCTAGCAGCTTTTATGACTTCGCCAGTTTAATATTGAATGCAAAATGTTTGCGCGGTCAGCCATATCAAGCATTTTCATGGTAAACTAAATCTTGCAGCTTCTTTATGTCTTAGGGTATTATCACGGTTTTTAGTCAGTATTATATTTTTATTAACATCTCTAGTCATATTTGTAATGCTTGTCGTATTATTTAGTAACGTGTTATTTTAAATGGTTCCAAATTTAGGCAGAGTGATAATATTGTCTTATATTTTGTCATTACTTTTTATGACATTTATTTGATACCTTAAATCTTAAGCGACACAGTATTAGTTAATTAAAAAAATAGAACTTTAAACTTATATTATTTGCAAGATTTTTGCAATAACAACAATTAAAAAAATGACTAAATACTTTTATTCGCATAAAGATTGTACTGCTCTTCTCGCTCACCTCGTCCTTTTGTCGATGCATGACATTTTCAACTCCTACAACTTCGTTCCTACTACAACTAAAATCATGAATTTTATGTATACATGTGGTATATTTGGAAATTTCATTAAATTTGTTCCTGTAGTTTAACAATAATTTAAGGTAACAAAATATAACAATAAAAATAACAAAATACCAATAACATCTTCGCTAAAACAATATAAACATTATTATGTGAAAACAATACAGTTGTTCAATTGGACAATTTCATAAAATTCAACCCTCGGTTGAACTTTTCACGTACTTCATGCATGCAAAAGAGCGGATGCCTTCTGAGATGCCGTTTCCCGCCAAAGCGACGCAGCCGCCATGACACTTCCCTCCGTTCTGAAATCGAGTTCTCTAGTAACGCCATTGTACTTTGTGAATAGCAATAGAGGCAATAACAGCTTGTTGGTCGCCTGAGGTAAGTTCAATTTAAAAATAAAAATTGGCCAAGCGCGAGTCGGACTCACCCGTGGAGTGTTCCGAAGCAGCAAATAACATAAAATAAAGTAATTTTTATTTACTTGGACACCTACTTTAATATGAAAAATAGTGGTTCACCGTTTATGACTAATAAAAAAAACTACACTCCAGAAATCGTTCAAACTAAATTTCGTTGTTAGATTTTATGGTAATGTACATCATATATATTTTTTTATTTTATCAACCCCATAGTTTAGAAATTAGAGCCCCCCTCACAATTTTTTCAACTTTCTCTCGCGCAAACTATTTAATTTATAAAAAATTATATTATAAACCTCGATATCATTTTTTAAGCTCTACACATTGATACCCCACACGTATGAAAAAAAATTTTTGAGTTTCAGTTCAATGTATGGGGAACCCCAAAATAAATTAATTTTTTTTTTCAAGTTTCTTGTCAAAACCTAATAACGGTTCACAGAATACATATACTTACAAAGTTTCAATAGCGTAGTGTTTATAGTTTCGGAGAAAAAAGGGTGTGACATACAGACGGAAAGACATGACGAATCTATAAGGGTTCCGTTTTTTGCCATTTGGCTACGGAACCCTAAAAATGGTAGGTTTAAAACTTATATTATATAATTGTACGATGTTATATCTTGGAAGCAAGCAGAAACTTATAAAAGCAACACATTTTTTTGCAATGCTACTCCTTGTCTGTTACGGCGTCTTCTGGAGACATTCATTTTCTAAAGTGATCGAATGTCACACTAATATTAGAAAGATGAAAGTTACTGACTGTGTGAGTGTGTATTTGTTATTCACGCCTAAACGGCTCTAGCGATTTTGATTTCTTTATGAATTTAACTGACACACTGAATCAACAAAGGCTATACCGCGGAAAAATATGTTTTGCTGCAGGTAGCGCCACACACAGCAAGTTAAATATAGACTTGATCATCACTTTCATCCTATTACTTTTTCTGTTGAACTAAGTCCTAAGTGACTAAGGCGTATACACCCTTTACGGGTAGGCGCGTGCCCCTCGGTGGAGATGTATAATGAGCTGAGATGATGATGATGAATGGAAATACAAAAGGATTTGGGAGTGCCATACTACGGTACAAATCGACCGGATAACCTATACACATTAATTAAAAGTTGTTTCTCTTTTTCATAATTTTTTATATGTTTTCATAATCTTACAGTTTTGTCCTTAAATTTATTACATTTTTACCCTTTTCATATTTTTGTTATTACATTAGTGTATACTTATGCTTATAACTATTTCAGATTTTCCTTTTCCCTATGGCTACTTCAGAGTAAAGACACTTATTACCATCAGCCGAATCGGCTGCTCGTTTTGCCTTTAAAAAAAGGACTGGAATATTAACTAAGCCACAATCCACAATAAAAAAAAATATAAACATGGGGGAATTTCGTGCCAGCCGAATTCGCAGTTCGACGTGATAAACAAGATTAAATCGTAAATGACAAACAACGTGACTGGTGAATACGTATGGCCTTTCAGTTTTGGTGCTGCAAAGCTCGGATTTGCATTTTTAGGGTTCCGTAGCCAAATGGCAAAAAACGGAACCCTTACAGATTCGTCAAGTCTGTCTGTCCGTCCACCCGTTTTTCTTCGAAACTCTAAACACTATATCGATTTCGATAAGAAATTTTAAAAAAATATAAAATAAGTGTTCCCCCCTCTTATTTCTAAACTATTAAAAGGGGTTAAAAATAAAAAATATATATGATGTACATAACCATTGACCATGTAATCTAACAACAAAATTTAGTTTAAATGATTTTTTTATACGTCATAAACGGTGAACAACTACTTTTTCATATTAAAGCTGTAGTATGTGCCTAAGTAAACAAAAAATATTTTATTTTATGTTACTTGCTGCTGCGGAACCCTCCACGGGCGAGTCTGACTCGCGCTTGGCCAATTTTCATATTAAAATACCTGCTGATTGCATCGACGCGTGGGCGGTTAACTAATAGGATTTCTCTTGAAAACGTAAACCATTATCAGATCAGAATTCGCGTTTGTAGCTTTCAGGTTTTCATGTTTTTTTACGGATTTTGTTAAGTTTCTTTAAGATAACAAATATCAATTAAAATTGACGACCCATTTGGTGTAATGGTTGAGACGTCGGCTGCTACACCTAGGGTTTTGGGTTCGATCCCCGAACAGTACAAACATGTGTACAAGAACATGTCTGTTTGTATTCGTCTGAGTGGTTTCTATGTATGTTCTTCAGTTGTTTAGTACCAGTAATAAAAACTTCACGCTTGACTTGGGGCTAAGTGTCGCTGTGTTAATGTCAGTAGAAATTTATTTTACAAATAGTATAATAATAATAATATCACAAAGCCTCTACGTGTTGGACCCATGTCCCCACGCAAGCTTCAAAGGATCGGTCTATGAACCGTGAACTCCTAACAGAGACTACAAATAATAATAATAATAAGCCTTTTATTTGGACAAATAAACAGTTGAGATACATAATTTTCTTTGACTAATATACTACTTAATTAACTAATTTTCGTGTATAAAGTGTTTTTTAATTTTTTGTAAATCCGTTTGCCAGTTAGCAAAGGCCTCCTCCAAGTTTTTTTTTTCCAAATAGTAAAGTATACTAAAATATACATTTAAATATTAACGTTAAATTAGCAAAAGACGCAACCAAACTCACTGCAGCGACAGCAGCAAAACAATCTCATCCTTTGCCATACAAGATAAGTGTTCGAGAACAAATGGAACAGTCGTGAGAACCGAGCGTCCACAAGTGGTCCGCAGATAACATCGGCATTGTCCTCCAGTTACTGCACTGACCTACTTGTCAACCAAATTAAGGTTTATGTACCTTCCTATAGGGCTGCCACAAAAATAAAGCTGAAATCAGAAAATTCTAGCAGAAAAAATCACGATAGTCAGGGACGAAAAAAGTCTTAGTACCAAAAAAAGGTTGTTTTCATTCATTACCTTTGACAAATATTTCAAGTAATGTTAACATATTCTATTGAAAACCGGGACCAAGTCCTTTTTCATTCCTGGTCATCGCATTATTTCTGCTAGAATTTTCTGCCAGTTTCAGCTTCATGAATGAAAACTACCTTTTTTTGGTACCAAGGCTTTTATTCGTCCCTGACCATAGCGTATTTTCTGCTACAATTTTCTGCCAGTTTCAGTCTCATGCCACAAAACACCAATAATGGTCGCTAAAGAACTTATCGGGAATGGGGTCGCTGGTTGACGAGCATCGGTGGCTCAATGCTGTGGACTGTTGCCCTCCTACCGGGAGGGCTGTGGTTCAAATCCCACCACGTACCAATGTGTTTTTGAATATTCGAAATTATATGTACGTTATCCGTGAAGGAAAACATCGTGAGGAAACCTGCTAAGAGATTCAAAGGTTGTGCGTGCAGTCGTCCAACCCGCACTGAGTCCGCGTGGACGACTAAGGCCTAAACACCCAATACGGGTAGGCTCGTGCCCCTCGGTGGGGACGTTTAATGAACTGATGATAATGAAAGCATTTATTACACTAGTTAATCTGCAGAAACTCAATATGTAGTAATGGGAGGCCACAATTTCGTATTGATGGGCGTTAAACGTCAGGTGTAGCCACCACATAAGGGCCATTAATACGTACTTTGGCTACGGAGTGGGTTGACAAGAAAGAAATTGCGTTTATTGAGGTTCTGCAAACAGAACTATGCTTGTGGGATGCAATTGTATCATCCACCATCTTCTTTTTCTTTTCCTTTTATTCATTCGGTAATTAAATAAATTATGGCGTTATACGTTAAACGTTAGTGTGGCCCCTAATAAAGACGGGGGATGTTAATAAGGTGCGTCAGTCCTGCAGTAGGTAAGGATTGATTTCAATGATATTTCAAAAATACTTAAGACGTTGGGATGTACCTACACTTGTTTACATAATCATTCAAACTTGTATACAAGCGTATTGAAGACAATAATAAACGGATTATTTGTTTTAATTACTTATTTATCCTTAAATTCAGATTTCGATAACAAATACAATGGATTTTTGTTGTTTAAGGTAGATCGAATCTTTAGATATCTTTTTTGCACTCTGAATGCAAAAGTACATTTTGTTATCTCATCGTTGCATTTAATATGCATCAATACGATCCGTGTCAGAATATTGATTACAAACAACCGTCGAGAACATCGATTAAAACATAAAACGCCATTAGTTAATCGATAAAGCTGCATCTGTTACTCGAGTTTATAGCAAATCGATTAGGCTGTTTCCTATATTTATCGAGCTTGTTATTTGCCGGTTTTATTATGGATTGCTGTATTGAAGCTGAAGCTGGCAGAAAAATTGAAGAAGAAAAAATTGGTCAAGCGCGAGTCTGACTCGCCCGTGGAGGATTCCGCTGCAGCAAGTTACGTTACGTTAAGTTTGTACGACGAAAAAAAGTTTTGAGTTTAATTTATGGGGAACCTCACAAAATATATTAATTTTTTTTCAAGTTTCTTGTCGAAACCTTATAGCGGTTCACAGAATACGTATACTTAACTATTATAAGTTTGAACAGTGTACTGCTTATAGTTTCGGAGAAAAAAGGGTGTGACAGACAGACAGACGGACATACACAGACATACGTTACGAATCTATAAGGTTCCGTTTTTGCCATTTGGCTATGGAACCCTAAAAACGCGATAGCTAAGGACAAAAACAGACTTCATCACAAAAAAACTGTTTTCTTTAGAATATGTTCAAAAAGTAAACGATTTGTACGTTACATTCAAAAAACATAAACGAAAACATCCTTTTTTGGGATCAAGTCTTTTTTCGTACCTGGCATTGCATGATATGCTAGAATTTTCCTGCAAGTTTCAGTTGCATTGAAATATTAGGAAATGTCGAAACTTGTATTAAAATTATCCAACCTTTGGTAACCAGATTGTATTGCTTTGGGATCTTCCTTTTTCGTCAGATGAATAATACTCATAGACTCGGTAGTGAGTCGTTTAGGTAGGTAACACCGCAGTGCCAGATATCGTTCCGTCAAAATGTAAGAGTGCAATGCACTTTTGTGTTTCGGGATGAGGGCACTGTAGCTAGCGAAATTGCCGGTATAAGAGATATAAGATCTGATGTCTCGGGTGACAGGCGCAGTCTTTTTTTTATTTTATAAGTGTACAGGACGGTCTGGACGCTCACCTGATGGTAAGTGATACGCCAGACTTTCCGTTCAGTTGGTAAAATCTTGGGTTCACACTTAATTGTATACCTAACACAACGATCTTTCTCTTAAAAGTGTAAACAATAGACCGACCCAGAACATCTTTCCTTGGCCTACACCATTGATGGAAATCTCCACAAAGCCAAGGTTAGGCGGAAAATATTTATAAGATTTAGTACCTCATTAGAAGTTGCCGGATTCAATGGCGGTTGTTATTATTTCAAAATCATTTTAAATTGGAACACGTGTTCACTTTTTGAATATGATGGCTTTCATCTTAACGATTGTGTTGCCAGGTTGAGGTCGAATACGATAACGCGTTCAAGGCATATTTATGCGTTTACGTTCAAAGTCAACAATACGAATAAAGAGAGATCACTTAATAATAAAAACTTGATGATACGGTAGACGCAATATCCATGCACATTGGTTAAAAACCAATACAAATTAATATATATTTTTTAAAATTAGCAAATCATCATCATCATCAGCTCATCATAATGTCCACCCGAGGGGCACGAGCAACGAACACTTGGGCACGAGCCTACCGTAAAGGTGATAAGGCTTAGTCGCCCACGGACCAAGTGCGGATTGGCCGACTTCACACACAACCTTTGAATCTCTTCGCAGGCATGCGCAGGTTTCCTCACGATGTTTCCTTCACCGTAAGAGCGTCGGATAAACTAATAATTTAGAAAACACATTGGTATGTGGCGGGATTTAAACAGGCCACACCAATGAGCCGCCGACGCTCATTAGCAAATACCGAAAGTTAATTCATACTTTTATCGTTTTTATTTTTATAAGGTTTAATAAACTTATATGCCAAGCTACTAAGAAATATATGTTACGAGTATATACGATGTATACATAACATTCACTTTGTACTCGGCGATCCGTTGCTCTTTTTATTTTCCTGGGCACATATGGCCGGCTAATCATGTGTGCAAACGACGATGCCTAGGTATTTCATTAAGTGTCCGCTTCAACGACCAGCCGATGCATTATCCCGTTATAATATAAATACTGTGCACAAAAAAATCTAACAAACAAAAAAGACTACTAAGCAAAAACCGTTAAAATAAAATGACAACAATAATAAAATAAAATAAATAAATATCCACTGACATTCACACAGCGCCATCTAGCCCCAAGTTAAGCGTAAAGCCTGTATTATGGGTACTAAACAACGGATAAACATACTTATATATATATTTTTTAAATACATACATATTATACATAGAAAACACCCAGACCATTACAAACAGACATGTTCATGCACACAAATGTTTGTACTGCCCGGGGATCGAACCCGGAACCCTTGGTGTTGTAGTCGACGTCTCAACTGCAACACCAAATGTGTCCTCTATATAATAAATATCTACTGACATTCACACAGCGCCATCTAGCCCCATATTAAGCGCAAGCTTGTAGTTAGTGGAAACAACTGATAAACATACTTTATACATTTTTTTGTAAATACATACATAATACATGGGTCGTAAAGTCTTTCTGTTTGTAATGGTCTGGGTGTTTTCTATGTATGAAATGTTGGCTGCAGAAGACCTTTTCAGCTTCATCGGGCAAGTGTCGAGCGCAGATGGCTCTCTCAGCGTTAAACTTATCTACCATTGTTTTGCCAAACTGAGGCACATGACAATACCCTAGTCTTAACTTTATGGTTAGTATATTGCTGGTTTATGTCTTAAAACTGGGTTTATATGCTGACTAGGTCGTTTCAATGATTTGTGAAAACACTGGACGACGAGTCAGCCTTATATGAATCTGTATTTATCTAATTTCAAAACTTTGATTTAAATCTGCGGCCTGAACCAGAGTTTTTGGATTTGAGTCCTGCATGTCTTTCTCTATTTAAGCAATGATATTCTGTATATATAAAGGTAGATACGCCACCCGTGCCTCAAAATGGAACCGCCAAAGAGAATTCAGTTTGTATGATGTTTGCACGCTTATTCGAAATATGTGTATGTGTACTGTCGCTGCATTCGGTACACTTTTCGATTGTTTTGTGAGCATATCACTAATCTATACTTTTTACATCATTGTATATAAGAAGGATATTTTGGAACATTTTAATTCGTTTGGTGTGACTAGTGCACGATGACTAGCCAGATTATCTGTAACAAGATGATTTCGTGTTTTGGAAGGTTCCTAAAGCTTCAAACCGAAATTGACTGTTGACAGCAATAGTTATTTTGACAAAATGTATTACTGTTTTCATGAATAATACAACTTTCTTTTATGGATGACCCATGTAGTGTATACGTCGAAACGTCGGCTTCTATACCAAGGGTTCGATCCCCGGGCAGTACAAATATTTGTGTGCATATATGCCTTTTGTAATGGGCTGGGTATTTCCATGTATGATATACAATGTATGAATTTAGAAAAAAAAATCATCAGTTTAGTATGCTAAATACAAGCTCCTCGCTTAATATATGACTAGGTGGTGGTGCTGTATGAATGTTAGTGGATATTTATTTAAATACATATTGTAAAAAGACCAGATGGACGGATGACCTGGTTGAGGTGGCGGGTAGCAGATGGATGTCAACTGCTAGGGATCGCCCCACGTGGAAATCATTACCACTTGGGCCGATCCATTGACTTGGCGACCTATTTGGTGTCGCGGTTGAGAGGTCGACTGCAACACCAAGGGTTCCGGGTTCGATTCCCGGACAGTACAAACATTTGTGTGCATGAACATGTCTGTTTGTAATGGTCTGGGTGTTTTCTATGTATAATATGTATGTATTTACATAAAAAAATGTATATAAGTATATTTATCCGTTGTTTAGTACCCATAATACAGGCTTAACATGGGGCTAGATGGCGCTGTGTGAGTGTCAGTGAATATTTATTTATTTATTATTAGGGGAGGCCTTCGTTCAGCAGTAGACATTTTAGGCTGTAATGATGATGATGATATTGTAAATAGAGTTTTTCAGGCTGAGCCAGAAACAGAGCAAAAACAGAAAAAACACTATTATATCAAAAGAAATAGACAAATTGCCTCTTTCATTATATACGAACCGATTACTTTTTATTTTTTCTGACTTATATATTCCTATTAAGCTGGTTCATTCCCAGGTATTAACATTTCCGATGTGCAAATAAATCATTATGTTTGAATGACAGTAATAAGCGTGAGCATAACGGATCACTTTAATCAGTGTCAAATAAATTTCATAGTCATCGAGCATTTTAATAGCAGGATTCACGCGTTCACTCCACATTGTCAAATTTTGCGTAGCTATTTATAAGACCTTCAAATGAGTACCTGAAAATATTTTTTTTACCTCTATTATAATCTCTCTATTATAATATGTAGTTGGTAGGCTGAGCCAGTTCTCCTATGCCTTACGTGAACTGCGGAAAAGTACAAACGCAGAGTGTGCGCTCATTGCGTACCACAGTCATGCTGCTGCCTGGATAAGGTATGGAATTGTATTATGGGGAAATGCTACCAATACACAAGCTATACTTATTCAACAAAAACGATGTCTTAGAATCATAGCCCTCGCTGCCCGGAGAGTTCATGTAGATCGCTATTTCATAAGTATAAAGTACTTACAGTATCATGTCTGTACGTTTGAGATATGTCGTTTTGTGAGAAACACCCAAAATATTTTAAAAAAATTTGGAGTTGCCGGCAAATCTAACTCACGACGCATTAATTATTTAGTGTTTGCTTCAACGCGACTGTCATCATATTTGGAGTTATTCTGCTCGCGTCCGTAAGGTTTAGCCCTCGATGCCTTACACGTGACTCCTGGGTGGTGCTAAATGAGCAGAATATACAGTGGTAGAGCCTAGCTGTAGGTACTCTTGCAGCTCATAAATTGGACTGGCTCGTCCGGCGTGATACCACTTTTGTACAGTTTCCAGCGTGAAATAGGGACAACCTGTGTTTCGTTTGGTTTGTACAAATTCCGGTAGTCCATTTCCCCCCACTTCAGTATGGCAGCGGCTTTAAAATCAATAGTACCCCAGGAGGGTACCTGTTTGAAAGCAGGAGAATCCCTCCCTGAGTCTGACCACTCAGGCTTTTGCCCGTCGTATTCTGGGGTGGGCAAAAAGACGCTCAATACTGCCGGGAGTAAACAAAGGAAAGGTTCCAAAGGAACCATGCCTTCGCTTGATGTGAACTTTTCGAATATCCGCGGAGTTCATTCAAATCTTGTTGCCGTTCACCACCACCTCGAAACGGTTAAGCCTAGTTTGCTCTTCTTGACGGAAACTCAAATATCTTCTCCCCAAGACATATCATACTTAAACTACCCTGGCTACAGGCTTGAACATAATTTTTTACCCCGTGCTGGTGTATGCGCGTATGTAAGAGAGGATATTTGCTGTCGACGTCTAGGCAGCCTTGAAGTTAGAGACCTGTCTACGCTTTGGCTGCGTCTAGATTGCGATGACCATCCCCGCATTTACGCATGCCTCTACAGGTCCCACAGTGGTAACGTCGAGACGGATAGACTGATGGAGCACATTGAGATGGCCATTGAAAGTGTGCTAGAGCAAACTCCTACTGCCGAAGTTGTTGTGTTGGGTGACTTCAACGCACACCATTCCGAATGGCTTGGGTCACGGACAACCGACCATGCTGGTAGAATTGTTTGCGACTTTGCCCAGGCTTACGGTATGACGCAACTGGTCAATGCGCCTACGCGTATTCCTGATGTCGATGGACATGTGCCTTCGTTGTTGGATCTTCTCTTAACAACACACCCTGACTCCTACCAAGTAACAGTTAACGCCCCATTAGGGTCGTCAGATCACTGCTTAGTTCGGAGTATAGTGCCACTTTCATGTAATAAACGCCGACGATCAGCAGGTGTTCGGCGTGTTTGGCACTATAAGTCAGGTGAATGGGATGAATTGCGTACTTTCTTTGCTTCATACCCATGGAGGCAACTTTGCTTCAATACTACTGACCCTACTGCCTGTGCGAACTCTGTCGCCGATGCTATATTGCAGGGTATGGAATTATTTATTCCAAACTCTTCAGTGCCCATTGGTGGCAGGTCACAACCATGGTTCGACTTGTCCTGTAAATTGGCGCTCAGCGTGAAACAGGACAGTTATCAATCTTGGGCGGAAGCTCAGGCTTTAGGGAGTTCCAGTAGTTTTTTACTTAAAAAGCAGTATAATGTTGCCTCCAGATCCTACAAAAAGACGATTGCAAAGGCGAAGGCCAAGCACATACGTTGCATTGGAGATAAACTTGCACGTTGCCCTTCCGGCACCCGGACCTTTTGGTCACTCGCTAAAGCTGTGCAGGGCAATTTTTGTCGTCCATCTTTTTCACCGCTTTGTAGGGATGACGGTTCTATTGCCCATACCGCAAAGGAGAAGGCTGACCTACTAGGTTCTCTTTTTGCATCGAACTCAACCCTAGATGACCGAGGAAAGACACCGCCTTCCATACCTAGATGTCGTAGTTCCATGCCTGAGGTTGTATTCCATCAACGGGTAGTTCGTAAAACACTTTTATCTCTGGACGTCCATAAGTCTAGTGGGCCTGACCTTATTCCTGCTCGAGTTTTAAGGATATGTGCTCCGGAGTTAGCTCCTGTCTTGACGCGCTTATTCCGACTGTCATATTATGCTGGTATAGTACCGGATTGTTGGAAGATAGCTTTAGTGCACCCGATCCCAAAAAAAGGTGACCGCTCTGATCCAACTAATTACAGGCCTATTGCAATTACTTCCCTTCTTGCTAAAACAATGGAAAGCATTATCAATTCTCAGTTGTTGCGGTATCTTGAAGATCGCCAGCTGATAAACGATCGACAATATGGTTTTCGCCATGGTCGGTCAGCTGGTGACCTTTTGGTGTATTTAACCCATCGCTGGGCAGTCGCAATTGAGAGCAAGGGTGAGGCTTTAGCGGTCAGTTTAGATATTGCGAAGGCTTTTGATCGGGTCTGGCATAAAGCACTTTTAGCGAAACTTCCTTCATATGGGATTTCGGAGGGACTTTGTAGGTGGATCGCCAGTTTTTTAAGTGAGCGGAGCATCAAAGTCGTTGTCGATGGTTCGTGTTCGGCATTCTTGCCCGTTAATGCTGGTGTTCCACAGGGCTGTGTGCTTTCCCCTACCTTGTTTATCCTGCATATCAATGATATGTTGGATATTAGCAATTATCATTGTTATGCGGATGACAGTACCGGGGACGCACTGTACCTTGGCAGTTCTTGTCCCTCTGGGCAATCAGTGAATGACAGTCGGAAGAGCTTGTGTCAAGGATAGAGGCATCTTTGGAAGATGTCATGCAATGGGGAACAAACAATATCGTGTCATTTAACCCTACTAAGACACAAGCATGCGCATTTACTGCTAAAAAGGTTCCGTTTGTCATGGGTCCTAAGTTCGGGAGCACTCCCTTGAGTATAAGGCCGAACATTGGTGTCCTTGGCGTTGACATATCCAGTGATGTACAGTTTCGCGGTCATTTGCAGGAAAAAGCCAAATTGGCGTCTAAGAAGCTGGGTGTGCTGCGCAGAGCTAGGCAATACTTTCCGTCCCACCAGCGCCTTCAGCTTTATAAGGCACAGGTGCGCCCACATATGGAATATTGTTCGCATCTTTGGGCTGGAGCGCCAAAATACCTACTTCTTCCTCTTGACAGCGTACAACGTAGAGCCGTGCGGATGGTCAATGATCTGTCAATAACCAATGGTCTGGATTCCTTGGCCTTGCGTAGAGATGTTGCGAGTCTCTGTGTTTTCTATCGCATATACAATGGGGAGTGTTCCAACGAACTGTTCAATCTGATACCTGCTGCTGAATTTCATCATCGGACTACCCGCCACAAGATGAAATTCCATCCTCATCATCTTGATGGTTGGCGTTCGACTACAGTTCGATTCATGCGCAATTTTCTTCCACGTACTGTACTTATATGGAACGATCTTCCAGCAGCGGTATTTCCTGACAAATATGACATGGCTAATTTTAAGAAAAGAGCATATTCCTATCTAAAAGGCAAGCAACGCACCGGTGGCACTTCTGGTGTCACCGTTGTCCCTGGGCGGAGATGAACACTTTCCATCAGGTGTCTCTCTTGCTCGTTTGCTCCCTATATCATAAAAAAAAAAAAAAAAAAAAAAGGGCCCTTTTATATGGCAATCAAAATTTATAATAATTACCAAATTCCATCAAAACCCTCCAAGGTTATAAATTTGAGCATGCTTAAAGAATTTATTAATACAGAAACATATTATAATATAAAGAAAACTTGGACGATAAATTATTGAGGATCTGACATATTTATTAGTTCACTTTGACATTTTAATTTGACATTGTTTAATAATACTTTAAAATTGAAATGTGCTCATACATATAATAATTTTCTTATAAATTAATGCATGTATGCTTGATATTGTAATATTGACATAATTGATTTATTTTTCTCTTTCAAAAATATTCTTAAATAATCACAAACGCCTTGAAAAGGTTAATTTGTAACTTAGCACTTTCAACCGCCAATGTTATATCAAAATGTACACTCCTGTTACAAGTTTATTGTGAATAAATAAATAATAATCTGTAACAAAATATACAAAAACATATCGATTGCGAACCTCCTCCCCAGACAACTACGTCTTTCGAGTTCCTTTTGCATATCAAACTCTGCAAAACAATAAACGTAAGATAGTTTATTAAAGCAGCATGTTAGTAAAAATAGCATGTAATATATAGCGTCGGTGTCTCATTGGTGTGGACTGTTGCTTCCGGTCTTGTCGCGAAGCTGTGGAACTCGCTGCACAAGTTTGCGTTTCCCGAAAAGTACAATATGGAGATCTTTAAATCAGAAGTAATAGGTTTTAATCTAGGTAAGCGTGCTCCATCCTAGGCGCATCGTCTGTGCTTAACATCAGGCAGGCGGCGTCAAACGAGAACCTATAAATGTAAAAAAAAAAACTGGAGGGTGTTGGTTCAAATCCCGCCACGTACCAATGTGCTTTCGAATTTTAGAAATTATATGTACGTTTATCGAACCTGCGCACGCCTTACGAAGATTTAAAAGTTGTCAAAATGACAGGTTGTTTACTAGGTGGTAGACTCGATACTGTGTCGTCTAGGTAGGTACACCGCAGTGCCAGATATCATCCCGTGAAACACGAGTGTTATGCACTTTTGTTGTTTCGGGATGAGAGCACTGTAGCTAGCGAAATTACCGGGTATAAGAAACCTAACATGTTGTCTCGGGTTACGGGCGCAGTGCGGCATTAATGGGGGATAATAACTGTCTAACAGTTGTTGGTCTCCTTTAATGCCGCTCCATGTCTGCCGTATCACTTACCATCAGGTGAGCATTCAGACGTCCTGTACACTTAATAACATAAAAAAGACTAAGGCCGATACAGGCTCGTGCCCCTCGGTGGGGCCGACAATGAGCTTAGATGATGATGAATATGAAACAAGTCACGCATCGATTTAAACTCAGGCCACGAAGGCAGTTTATCCTGAAGTAAATCACTGTGTAAATCCTAAAAGGTTAAACGTCCCCACGTGCACAGTGCTCTATAATACTCTATTTAAATTTCCATGCGAGACAAATTTGCTTCGGTCCATTGATGATCGCCTGGATCGATGGTAATATCGTATTAAGCGCCTCGCATTCGTAGGTTTGTACACTTGTTGTTTTTATATATTCATTTTAATTTTTACTGTTTTTTGACTTTTCATTTATATTATTAAATTATATTTGGGGAACGGTAGCGCCCCCGCCAAGACAGCCAAGCGAAGCGAAAGGGTTTTTCCTTTTTCTCGAAGTGTTCGTCGATTTTTGAAGTCTCATAGAATTGATTTCCAATGTACCAGATAAGTCATATTCTCAGGATATAATGTCATTATAGACTTATTAAATATACAAAGTTCACCTTAATGGCTTCAATACTTTAGGTTTTATTGTATCTAAAATACGCCGATTTCATCACTGACATTCTGATAATCATCAAATGTTTGGCTCCTTCCATGTTGCTAAAAAGTTTGAAATTTGGTATGTAATCTAAGTTTAGTAAATAGTTTATATTTAGTATTATCAGATCTCATGTAGAGCCAAGCTTCTGATCTACACGGCCTAACTCTACTGACCCTAAATTCACAAATTCCACATATTTATATAACCTTATGTGGTCGTCTTGACAACATTTTACATGAAATGTTTTGTGGATTGAGTTTTTAATTATATTTACATAATATATACATTTTTTGATCTATAGGGTTCAATTTTTTGCCATTGGCTACGGAACCCTTATAGATTCGTCAATCTGTCTGTCGCCGCTGTATGTCCACACCTATTTTTCTCGAAACTATAAGCACTACACTTTTGAACTTTGTAAGTATATGTATTCTGTGACACGGTATTAGGTTTTGACCAGTTTTATTGTATGTGACTTGGCTGCTGCGAAACCCTCCACGCGAGTCTGACTCGCGCTTGGCCACTTTTTATAATTCAAACAGCCCACGTATTGCACTTGTGATACCAAGCAAGGCCACAATGCAGTTGGAAACTTGTTATTAACCATGTTTTCTAATAGCTCTGAACACAACTACTGTATATCAAAAGCAAACCTCTTACAGCAGAAAAATAGGTGAAATTTAAAGTATACAGATGAACCTTACACATTCCCCCTTAGGTAATATCTATTTAAATCCGATCTCTTTACAATATCAAAAAGTATTACGGCTACAAAATGTTCGAATACCTCAATTTATTAAAGGAACCTTGAACCAGTATATTTAGCATGTTAGATTCTTCCACGGCCGATATATAAACACGTTGATTCACTGTGGTGCCGCCGTCAGTGCGGGGAATACGGTTTTTTGAGAAACGGCCAGACGTTATTTGGGATGGTTGGGTGACGTGGACTAATAGTCCGTCGGCTCGGCTAAATGACTGGGTAAATGTATGCTTTGGAATAGGTTTTAATTTGCAAAGACTAAATGCTTTCTACTAACTATATGTTATGTGGCGTGCACAGAGATTATCAGTACGGCATGCATACAGGGTGTGCACTACTTATTTGCATAGAGTGCACGCCACTGCTTCTGTTCGAAAATACTTATGTAGAAGAGATGGTCCTTATTTGCTGGAATAGATTACATTTGGAAAAAGCAGTACCTTTGTACTTTTATTTCAATTATTATTATTTTTTATGTTTATGTGTGCATAAATAATAAAAAATCTTGTATGTTTTTTTTTAAAAATCTTTAACACTGCATCTATCATGGGCAGAGGTGTTACTTATCATACGAGTAAGATGTTGGTTGTCTTGTTCATTTTCAAATGAATTAATGAAAATAACCAACCTAGCCTAACATATGTCGTCTCGAGTGTCGGGTGCAGTGCGGCATCGATGGAGGACAATATCTGTCTATCAGTTGTTTGTATCCTTCAATGCCGCTTTGTCATTAATTGGCGTATAACTTACCATCAGGTGAGTATCCTGGCCGTCCTGTACGCTTACAACCCAAAAAAACATATAAACAAAACAACATAATGCCATTTGTTGCCTGCCCGTTATAGAACTACATGATAATATGTGTATTTGAGTTACTTTTAAACAGAAATGGATTTGTCTGTCTTTTTATACTAATACTATTTTATTTTTGTTTCAGGTAAATAGTTCCGGAATACATTTTGGAGACGTTATGTCCTGTATGTATAAGGATGGGGTAAATTTATATATATGCATTATATATTTTTATATAACACACGTTATCACACATGTATTTATTGGAGATATAAAACAACGTGAACATGTTTTCCCTTTTTACGAATTACTGAACAGTGTCACCTACGCATAAGTAAACCGTAGCTTTTTGCTCTTTTATGTAATGTTTTTTCACTTACATGTTCCCAATCGTAAAAATTGCTCTCAATCTGTCACAAGGAACGTGCATTGGTTACGAAGATAACCTTTAGAAATAAATTTAGGACTTTCCGATTGACTAATATAATAACTTAATTTTAAAAAATAATAATAACTACATTCAGGTAGCATTTATTATTGGTATTTAAATTATTTATTTATTTATATTTGGACTAGTGTATTTGACACTTAAGATAGAAATAAAAAAAAATGTAAACTGTGACGAAACATCTTTGTGTTTATAATGGTTCAAAACAACACAACGTAGGTTGCTAAATGTGATCTGTAAGATATATCCGGAAGTAGTTGTTATCTTTCTCCTAAGGTAAGTTACCTTGTTTGAATTGAAATTTGATGATAAGGAAAAAATATAGTCACAATGATTATTTCCCAAAACATCACATGCACTGCCACATAATTACAAGGCACGAAACTGACAACCTTGTCTCTTTGACCCAGCCGTTATCGCTTCTCCCGTGTTAGTCGGTTCACAATAACTAAAAAGATAAATAAACGCCAACCACATGCTTTTAATACTAGCTTTTGCCCACGGCTTCGCTCGCTTTAAAAAGTATTATTTTTATTACAAGTCTGTAGTTACCTTTACATAGAATAGTGGTAGTTGCAATGTGGAAGAAGGTCATAATCAAAAACTAGCAGTGATGCTAATGGATTTCATCACGACATTAACAGGACGCTACTCATTGACATAGTATTTTGTCACTTCATTTTTATGTCATAACTGAACGGGACGATCATGACAGATGCAGTGTTGAAAATAAACAGTAGATAGTCATTATTTTCCATCAACACTGCCCTGAATTACGACAAATATTTTTTTGGTATTTTGGTGTATTAATTATAATGTTTTTGCTTCACATAAATAAAATAGCTGAATTTTGGCACACTTTTGCTATGCGTGAGACTCCGTATTTTTTATACGTCCATGGTTATAAGTATACAAGGGGGGACAAGCTTCTTCTTCGATTAGAGTTTGATGACGATGTGTGAATGTCGGTGGATATTTATTTATTGTAAGTATCTGACAATTCCTTGTGTTCACCCAGCCCAGTGCAGATTGGCTGACTTCACGCACAACCTTTGAATTTCTTTGCAGTCGTGCGCAGGTTTCCTCACGATGTTTTCCTTCACCGTAAAAACTCAAACTCAAAATATCTTATTTTTAATAAATCTTTACAGATACTTTTGAATCATCAGCTGATTAAACGTCCCCACCGAGGGGCCTTAGTCGTCCACGCGGCCAACGACTACACAGCTGAATTATGTGGTCGTTGACGCAAGCCCAGTGCAGATTAGCCGACTTCACGCACAACCTTTGAATTCCTTCGTAGGCGTGCGCAGGTTTCCTCACGATGTTTTCTTTCACTGTAAACCGTCGGATAAACGTAGATTTATAATTTCGAAAATTCGAAACACATTGATGCGTGGTGGGGTTTTACCGCACCCTCGAGAACGGAAGGCAACAAACCAAAACAACGAGCTGACAATGCCTTACTCGAGACTAAATTATTGGATTATATACAGCCTGAGATGAGTTAAATTAGAAATATTTCTAGCCGTTTCACAAACATAAGTTCAGTGTAAGATACATTTATTTATATCTTTGGGACACTCCGAATTCAATTTGTTGAAATTCAACGGGATTGCTTCACTTATCGTGACGGAAATGTAGAAACCCTCGCAACGTGATAAAAAGCCTCTGTAAAATTGACTCTACTTGGTAGGAATTTTAAATTAACTTTAAACCGTATTGTTGAATAAATAAGTGTCAATTCGCTTGTCAGGTGAAACGAATCGCTATCCTAATTTTTATGCAATTTTTATTTGATTTGGTTTGGGACTGGGATTTGAATAATTTATACACCTGGCTTTGCTTATGCATAGATTTCCATCATCAATGATCAAGCTAATAATGTTCCACTGTAGAACACAAAGTTAATAAACAAACAGCATAAAAGTTGGTTAACTCAAACTACCTTTATTCAAATAAATCTATTACAGATTCTTAAGGGTCAATTATTATTATTTGAATGTATTTTATGACTCTACCACCAAATCGGAAAAAGTAGGATCTTCGAGAAGAGGCGACTAGAAACTCGGTAATCACTTTTTGAACTTTAAGTTTATATTTCTTTAGGTATGAGGACAGATTTACATAACGAGCCGAAGGCTAAGTGATGTATTTTAATTCTAGAATATTTCTATAACGGTAAAGTTACCCTTGCCACAACTTTGCTTTCAATTGTTACCTTTAATTAGAACGGACCTGCAAAGACTTGAAGCACGACTGTTTCAGAAGCCTTTTAAGGCGGCTAATTAACTTAGCTTAGCAGAGGTTTCTCTCAGCACGTAAAACTGTATAAATAGTTGAGCAAACATTAATTGTTTGAAATTTATTGTCAGCAAATACGGCCTCATCCGTGCAACGGATGAAAGAGAAACTTGCGAAACATTGCGAAAAATCTGATAACCACCCACGACTAGTTCCGGGTATTTGAACGGGAATTTTCGGCAGGTAGCTGATGTAATAACAATTTTTATTTTCGAATAAACCGTTTTATTTGAAAAATTAGTTATGTTGCTAGTATACAAAATGCATGCTATGTGAAAAGGCCTGATCCCTGAAGAGGGGCTTAAAAGGCTTATTGATGAGTAATTAATTGCAAATCAAGAAGACAGTAAGTAGCACCCGTCGTGCAAGGACAATAACGCAGATACTAACTAATTACATAAAGATATTCAACATGTTACGTGTTATTTTAGGAGAAAAATAATTCTTTTTTTGTTTAAGTAATGTTCAGAATACGCGTTTAAATTTATATAGGTAATGATTCTAATTCCAATTTTGCGCATCGTCAAAACACATAGTTAGATCTATTACTTTCCAATCAATTAACTCACAAATATACATTGCCGTAGTCATAGCAACTGCTGCCATAGTAATTAAGACATTGTTTTAACCTCCCTGGGTTTCAGTTAAACAAAAAGGGAGCAATTCTATTGTGCTCCAACTAATTGGCCTATTTAGAAATGGACGGCCATTGTTGGAGGCGGCAAAAAACTTGCGACTTTGTGATAAACGTGCTTTCCAGTTACAATTAGATTAGAATAAGGCGAATAATGGATCAGATGAAGTCTGTAGCAAGTCAGAGCTTCGATGGCTCAATGGTGTGGACTGTCGCCCTCCTACCGGAAGGGGTGTGGTTCAAATTCCGACACGTACCAATGTGTTTACGTACGTAAATATGTGTACGTTATCCGACGCTCTTTCGGTGCAAGAAAAACATCGTAGGGAAACCTACGCATGCCTGCGAAGAAATTCAAAGGTTGTGCGTGAAGTTGTCCAACCCGCACGGGTCCGCGTGGACGACTAAGGCCTAATCACCCTATACGGGTAAGCTCGTGCCCCTCAGTTAATTTTTAATGAGCTGATATTTGAAGGCTGTAGTTCAGATAAACATTTGACTATACTTTATGGCCCGTTTTATCCCGTAACTATAGGGTGAACCTCTCACTTATCCATCCAGTACTTAAGTTCCACAAAAATAAGATTTCTTATTATTTCTGCTAAGCATTAGCATAAATCTTCCCGACGAGTTGGTATTGGCATGACTTTGGGCAAGACAAAAGTCATGATCAATCACCATGTCATGCCACAACCGATATGCGTCGATGGCGTCCGTCTCGAGGTTGTGCAGGAGTATATCTACCTGGGCCAAACCATTCAACTTGGCCGGCATAACTTCGAGAAGGAAGCTAATAGGTTTTTCAGTTGGGCTAGGCTGCATTCGGTAGCATTCGGTAAACTTCGTCATGTCCCAACGTTAACTATTCCGCAATGCTTAAAGTGCCTACCCGCCGTGCTAACATACGCAGCTGAGACATGGACACTAACTGCGGGATTGGTTCAAAGGAGACAACGCGCAATGGAGCGAGCTATGCTCGTCATCTCTTTTTGGTATCAGAATTGATTTAAGCCGTAAGAGAAATAAAGTTACATAGCCTGCCAGACTGGCAAGTTGAAATGGCAGTGGGCTGGTCACTTATATCGCAGAACCGATAGCCGTTGGAGCAGACGAGTTCTGCTGTGGAGACCACGTCTTGGCAAGCGTAGCGTAGGACGCCCTCCGACCCGAGGCTGGATGAGAAAAGCGGAGGACCAGGGTATCAAGCGCAAAATTGGCGAGATCGTGTCCAGCAATGAACTGCGATAAATTGAAGAGAGGGAATCATTAGCCTGCATTATGTGTACTAAACAGCGGATAAAAATACTTAAATACTTATATTTCTTAGTAAATACATATTATACACAGAAACATCCAGACCAATACAAACAGATATTTTCATGCACACAAATGTTTGTACTGACCGGGGATCGAACCCGAAACTCTGGACTTTATAACCATTTTCTACACCACATTTAATTTTTATGTACAATGTTTTATAATTCGAATATTAAAGTAGTTTTCTAACTTTGAACTCGATACTATTAAACTTATTTCCTCAGGGAGGACAATGAATTATACATGATTTACCACTAATTGACTTTCATAAACTTACCCTATGTATTTTTGTTGTATGTAGTTTGATTTATGAGGGTTGTTTGCATAACGGATCGCTGTCGGGGTCGGTGAACTACCTTAAGGTCTCTCCAATGTTTCCTTTATTCTTAGGCATATTAGTACCTTCCGAACTAAGTTTGAAATATATATTTAACATTATAAATGTTGCTCAAAAAACTTTGAATATTTGTATTAATCTGGGTGTTTCTATTTATAATAGGTATGTATTTACAAAAACGTATATAAGTATTTACAAAAATGCTTCCTCAACTTGGAGGAGAAGCTTGTACTATACCTACCTGTATAACTATATGGCGCTTTGTGAATAAAGATGGATATTAACTTCATAAAAAAGTAGGTTTAACGTTTTGGCGTAAAGATAATAAAGCAATGTTATTCTCAAAAGTTGTCCCCATAGTATTGACGATCCATGTGTAATGGTCGAGACGTCGGCCACTACAAGGGTTCCGGGTTGGATCCCCGGGCAGTACAAACATTTTTGTGCATGAACATTCCTCAAACGTGTTGCATGAACATGCCTCAAATATATGTGTGAACATGTCTGTTTGTAATGGTCTCGGTGTTTCTATGTATAATATGTATTTACAAAAAAAAGTATATACATATGTTTATACCCATATAACAGGTTAATGCTTAGTTTGGGGCTAGATAGCGCTGTGTGTATGTCGGTGAATATTTATTTAGCTATAGCGGCTCGGTTGAGGAAATTTGAAGACATCATTCACTTCATCATCATAAGCTAAACGTCCCCACCGAGGGGCACGAGCCTACCCGTATAGGGTAATTAGGCCTCAATCGTCCACGCGGGCCCAGTGCGGGTTGGACAACTTCACGCACAACCTTTGAATCTTTTCGCAGGCGTGCGCAGGTTTCCTCACGATGATTTCCTTCGCCGTAAGAGCGTCGGATAACGAACATATAATTTCGAAAATTCGAAAACACATGGTACGTGGCGGGATTTGAACCTCAGCCCTCCCGGTAGGAGGGCAACAGTTCACACCATTGAGCCAACGACGCTCTAGGAGCATTCACTTAATGCAAGTAAATCACGCAATATTCGATGCAGCGAGCAACCCGACGGGGGCATGTTAAATCTAATTAAACAACGGCCTTCGGCCCACGTGCCTTGCATGGAGCCCTAATTGCATTACCCTTCGCGAGCGGGCTTCCTTAATGCCATTGCAGAAATGAGATTCCATTGCCTCTTGATACTCAACTTTGGTAGAAATATCGAGAAGCACTGTTCCCAAAGTCTCTAGTTTTACAAGAAACGGTCAAAACGGTTTCAATCATTCACTTATAACTGCTAATGATATGTTTTTATAGCCTTACAATCACAGACATCCGAATATACAATTGGACTGGACAAGCCGCCAAGTTTATAGGCAGTCCCAGTGTCGCATTTTCTTTTTGGTTCTTACCTGTGAAAAGTTATTATATTTCTTGGTAAATTTACTGATTCCTTGCGATGATGGCATGTCACAATTGCACAGGATGGCATTTTGATAAAACGGTAATTTTTCTAATATTCGTGCGTCTTGACTCGTCTCACAGAGCGTAAACTGGCAGCCAGTGTATGCTCGTTGAGCTTACATTTGTCGCACTTAAAAACGCGGCTTGCCCCATCTCCTGTATTAGGAAATCTGTGCTTACAACAATCCAGACCCTTAATTGTAATAATTTACTTGACATTTGGATACTTTTCAATTCAACTACAAATGTAGTATTTCTGTACTTTAATGTGTATGGTTTACTCGCTTGACTGCGGATGACGCCTTAAGGCGCCAGACATTTGATTTGATGACACAATTGTTTTTTATTGTCTGGATTCCCGGCGTTTAACAAGTTGAAATGGCAATTATACCCCAGTTACCAATACCCAGTAATAAGGTATCTAGACTCGGACCCAACTACAAGATTTTGGTAGTTTGACTGATAGGCAACTGCTTCGTCGAGGCATTTGTCTGAACTAATGACCTGCTGACAGTTCACATATAAGACTATAATGATGTGATGGTAGTTTGCTCCATGTAATAAACAATACACGTCTGCATAATTCTTCAATAAATAAATTAATCTGTTAAGACAATCCTCTATAACTCAAAGGTGACTGACTGACATAGAAATCCGCTAATACAGAATTGAGATTTGTTCTACCCCCAAGGGGAACGGGGAATCTTAACGGAAGCGAAGCCGCGAGCAAAAGCTAATATTTCTGGCATCTATAAATGCCCACCTAAGACAAAGTCGAAATTAATTTATTCAATTTGACCTTACAAAAAGCACTCCCGTCGTACGCTTATACACGCAAAATATATAATTTAAGATAAATAACCAGGTAACATTTTCATTTCTTATAATAACTTCTCATCAAGCAGAGCTTAATAAAAATCGATGTCGATAACACTCCCCCTTCAATACACACGTTCGCTGAGTCTCCTTAAATAATATTCTTCATTAGGGCGTCAAATTGAGCTGTAACTAAGTTGGACACATTAATGACACGAAGTCGCACCATTGTGAACTGAAATTTCCTGTAAACGTATACCAATTTGAACTTTATGCACTTGAAAATAAGGTAAGCAGTTTGGAGCCACTGAAACTTCGGTACTATGAAATAGGGGGAAACATTGCAGAATGAGGAATTAATAGTGTCAAGATGACATTTCGTGATTAGTTGGGCAAACTTCCAATTCTTCATGCAAAGTATACAGGATTCAAGTAGGCTAATGAAAAGTATCATAAGTTATTAAAAGTGCCTGGCACTTGAAACCGTTTGAATTCAAAAGGAGCTAAAGTATCTTTAAAAAAATAATGATTTTCTACGTAAGTATAATAGGCATAGGTGATTTGCCAGGTAATAAGCGTTCGTACGTAGCACGAGTGGAAACTCACAACACACAATACATGAATCTATAATCTGCTACGTTCGAGCTGATAATAATTTCAACAAACTTAAGTTGTTTAGGCTATGTTTCTGCCACTGGTAGGTATCAGGGCCTCATAGAATAACACACAACAACAACACAGCAACAATAATACAAAGTCAACACATTCTTAATAAAATGTCAGCATATCGTAAACCGCACACTATCACGAAGATAACTATCTCTACAAATGCGACGCTACGTCTCCCTATATCCAATTACACTCGGCCACTTTGTGCGAGCCACTTCTGAAAGTTTTCACGCGAAAAAACTCCGAAATAACTTCTGTCGTGACTAGTGTTGTCAGGTGTCCCTATTTGCGTGGGACGTCCCGATTTTTAGGGGTCTGGGGATGCATCCCAATGGGACACGAACCGGACGCTAAATTCGCGAATAATAATAAAAAGTCTTATTAAAAAATATAATTTACGATACGTAATTTTCACTTTTATTTTGAACAGCGTCGGTGGCTCAATAGTGTGAACTGTCGCCCTTCTGCCGGGAGGACTGAGGTTCAAATCCGCCACGTACCAATGTGTTTTCGAAAAATATATGTACGTTATCCGACGCGCTTACGGTGAAGGAAAACATCGTGAGGAACCTGCGCACGCCTGCGAAGAGATTCAAAGGTTGTGCGTGAAGCCGTCCAACCCGAACTGGGCCCGCGTGGACGACTAAGGCCTAATCACCCTATACGGCAGGCTCGTGCCCCGGTGGGGACGTTTATGAGCTGATGATGATGAATTTTTTATTACATCAATATTATTTTCCTGCTGTTCCTTACCCAAAGGTTGCTTGGAAGATCGCTTGCGGTGATAAGGCGCCTTTTCCACCGTATTGTTAATGTTCCTGTTCGTTTTTTTTACTTGTGAGCAATAAAATGTATTACTCAGTTTAAATACTACTACAATATTGCATACTTGCACTTATAAAACGTAATTAATTGTCAAAGTTCAAAGCCCCTTGGTTTGTTTGTATACTGTCCCGATCTCCACTCAAGTCCCGATTTTTGTGACGTAATGTACCGATTTAAAACATATCGAACTAGCTAACAACACTAGCCGTGACCTCGTTCGTTTTATTTTCCTTTGAATTCGTTGCCTCGTGAATGGAAGTCTTAGATATCGTTTTATTAAAATGTAATTCATATTAAATTTGTCACGTGACCTGTATTAAATTATAGCAAGAAGATTTGATTTGCTTTGACTTTCCTATTTAGAAAATGAAATTAAAAGCAAGGTGAAGTTTGGTTTCGGTAGTCACACTGCATTAATTACTGTGAATTGATAAAATTTATTTACTGTTTGTAATGGCTGTCTATAAAATTTCTTTTCAACTTTGAGCCGGCCTTTTACTTGTAATACGTGGTAGTTTCTAGATGAAAGTTTCAACAGGGTATGAATATATATCTATCGTATAATCGTAGCTCGGTGGTAAATTTCAATCTTATTATTTTACGGATATGCGGCAAGTTGATCAATTGAAAATGTTCGCTTAAAACAATACAATTCGGTATTCTCACCATTCGCAATAAAATACCAAACCTTATTTTCATAAAGTGCACTTTATTTTACATTCGTTCATGATATTGATCACTTTTGTTATTTGCAATATTGTATTTTAAATACACTGAAACCAATAAATATTAGGTCAATTGATGTTAGTGTGCAATGACGTCACGTTTCAATAATCTCATACAAATATATGAAAAACGTTCCTTTTTGACAGTTCATAAAAATGCGTCAACGATTAGTGGTGTCAAATACCACCTATTATGTAAATCCTGCAAAAGTTAAAAATTTCCAAGGAAATAAATCAATTTGCGATTCTTATTATTTTCCGATGACATAAATATTATTTAATATGAAATTATCCGCTCTTGTGTGATCGCGAAAACCAGTAGAATCTATTATTTTTACCCGCCAATATGAACCCTCTGAAGCGTATATTACGCTAAGATTTCACGTCATAACTTGGCTTAAAAAGTTATACATTATTATTGAAGTCTACTTAAGCTTTACGGATACCATTCATATAAAAAATGGCCTTAAACACCCATTTAACGACCCAGTGGTGTAAGTGGTTGAGATGTCGGCTCATACACCAAGGTTACGGGTTCGATCCCGGGTAGTATAAACATTTCTGTTTGTATTGATCTGGGTGTTTTCTATGTATAATATGTATTTATTTACAAAATAAAAGTATATAAGCATACTTTTATTATCCGTTGTTTAGCACCCATATTACAGGCTAAATGCTTAGTTTGGGACTAGATGGCGCTGGGTGAATGTTATAGGATATTTATTTATATTTATAAAGCAGATAACATTTTAACGACTTCAACTTGCATGCACTAAGTTCCTAGAAACTGACAATAATATAAATTCCTTCACAGGCAGTAATTAATAACAGCAGATTGGCTTTTACAATGTTCGTGTCACGTAACAAGCTTGCAACTAACACGTGACGGTACCACGAGACTGAGCTGTCCACTGGAATCCACGTGACCTTCCTTTATCCGTGGGAAATCGAGTTTTTATGTTGGTGATGTGAAAAAATAATAAGGGAATATATTTGACTTCAAGAATGTGAAACGCTCATTATGAATTTATGGCTTGGATAGCCAATCTACTCATATGAACATGGTTTATATGGTTCTTTGCGTTGCAGTGAGACGTTATATGTCATCGGCCTATACAGGGTAAAATCAAAATTGCAATTTCTTAAAATAAGACATACTCGTGATTCAAGATCCCCCAAATATGAGGCAAATCTATTGATAGAAAACAAAAATTTTAAACCCTAAAAATCATGTATCTGGGGCACGGCAGTGCCCCCGCCAAGTCGAGCGCGAAGCAAACACTGCCGTACCATCCTTTACAGGATCCATTTCGCCGCATTTTCAGGCCCGATTTGAGAACCTTTGGATAATACCAGAGCGCTGAAATTTTCGTCATCTAGTAAGATATAATAACTTACTTTAAATCCAAAATTTCAAGTCTGTAGGTCATTTAGTTCCGACGTTAAGCGAAAGCAAAGTTTCGCATTTTCGACAGACACTCACTCACTCACTCACTCATGATCATCAAAATAGAACTAGTACTTCCCATTAACTCAGAAAGCTGAAATTCGGTACAGAGTTAGGGTTTAATGGCTACATAAAGGGAAAACTATGAAAACTTCGAAAATCGAAGATCTGGAGTACCTGGTGACCCTGCTTAGATAACAAAATCATCAAAATAGAACTAGTACTTCCCATTAACTCACAGAGCTGAAATTTGGTACAGAGTCAGGGTTTAATGGTTACATAAAGGGAAAACTATAATAACTTGGATAATCGAAGATCTGGAGTACCTGGTGACCCTGCTTAGATAACAAAAGAGCCCAGCCAAACTATAAGAGATTGACATACCGCCTTTAAACAATATATATTAACATGGTGGGCCGCTTCATCCGATGTCAAAAATCGGGGGCACGGAGTGCCCCCGCCAAGTCGAGCGCGCTAGACCAATACAAACAGACATGTTGGTGCACACAAATATTTGTAGTACTGCCCGGGGATCGAACCCGGAACCCTTGTGTAGTAGCCGACGTTTCAACCATTACACCCCAATGGGTCGTCTATATTCCTTTCAAGTTTCTACAAAAAGAAGTAAAATCCCACC
>PQWD01000061.1:0-42383 GCA_019425675.1 Leucinodes orbonalis
AATCATTTCTTTATTGCGCAGCCTCTGTCCGACCTGCTCTTTTTTGTTAGCAGAGTTTTGAAAAAAGAACGTTAATATGGATGAGTCGGGTAGGTCGGGGCGCGCGAGCCTTGCGAGCCAGTCAGGTGGCCGGCGCCGACCGAGTCGCACCTACGTGTCGCATACTCTCTCGCTTCATACAAGCCTTACTTACGACTACACTTCACCCCTGTAAAATGAACTTTTGTGAAATTTATAGTTTGCAATACATAGTACTTTGCTGATTGAGTGGGTGCCCGCAGTGTGAGGACGCCTCCGAGCTTGATTTCCCGCCTAGGGTAAGTGCGATGAAAATTTCAAAGTTTTTCATTTGTATTTTAGAATGTGATCACTTTTATTTTGCAAATAATAATATATTACAATATCATATATAAATGTATATCAGAATAATATATTAGCATTATAGGGAATCAAAGCCTTCACATACACATTCTAATGAAAGATTTAACAGCGCAATCGATTTAAATTAATATGGAGTCAAAATTTTAAATCAAGCTTTTACGAGCTTTTATCGATGTGTGATAATAAATATTAAGTGAAAGTATTTTATTTTCTCGTCCTATTTTCACTTCTATGTTTGTTCATCCTAATGGTTTTAAATATTGATTGAACTGAGTTTGAAAACAGTGATAGTTTTTTAACAGTGGTTAGTCAAAATATATGTAAAAACCGCGGTAAGCAGTGCCGTAACCTTTTAAAGTTACTACGAAAAAAGCGCTTTCGTCATTTCTGCTACGACGACACTTACCTACTTATTCTTAGATTCATGACTATCTACAGATTTCTGGCAAAAATATACCTACCTATGCTTAAAGGTAATTTGATATGTAAGATTGCGTAACTTTAGATAAAAATGTCACATTAAACCTTCAACTATTAAAACTACCCAATTATTTCGAAAAAACCTCGGTCTAGTTTAAAAAAAAATTGACGATATTTACGAAATCAGAACCCGTATACTTTTTCAATACCTGCCTAAAACTTTTTTAAATCTAATAAATAAGTAAATAGTCAATAACTGATCAGTCAACCAGTCGATATTGTCATTTTCTATCGGCTTCTTCCAATTACTTGAGTGCGGGTATCGGGCGGTTGCCCTTTTCCCGAGCTTCTTCTCGCCAGGTATACTTGACGGTGTTTAATTCTGATTTTGCCTGTTTTGATTTGGCTTGCAATCTTTTTGTTCCACTTTCTTGCGCAGAAGTCAGTTTTGGCTGTTTCTCAGGGTGTCGTATACGGTGTGAGGGCATCGTTTCACACGAGATCTAGCTCCTGGGCGTAAATTCCACGACTGATCTACATGCGCAAAACGATGCGAATTCTCAGTCTTGGTATTCCGCCTTATCTGTATAGGTCTTCAGTTGTAGTCTCTACCCTCGCATTGGGGTCCAACAGGGTCCCTCTGGTAATGATCGTCCGAGGGCGTCTGAGGTCCTATAACATTTTATTGTCTTGCTTCCTCTTACTAAGTGCTTCTAAATTATGAGGTGCACACTGCATACGAAGTATACGAACATAATAATTTACTTACATTTCATATAGGAAATATTGAATCTCAAGTTTGAGTTTTATTTGGGGTAATGGTTGAGACGTCGGCTACTACATCAATGGTCCTATGGTTAGGACCTCTAACTCAATAGCGGATTGGTGAGAGTTAACGAATACCGTGGGCCTATAGCGGATTGGTGAGAGTTAACGAATACCAACGGCCTATAGCGGATTGGTGAGAGTTAACGAATACCATGGGCCTATAGCGGATTGGTGAGAGTTAACGAATTCTAAAAAGCATCCTAGACAAACCGCTATTACAAAATGCATTCCAAAGGGTTTAATTACCAAGAAAAAAAGCTTTAACTACGATCCTTATAAAAATCTGCGTCTCAAACCAATTAAAATGTAACAATAGCGTATTATTAATGTGTTGAAATTAAATATGTGTGTATAAATATGCATAATTTCAAGATCATTTAGGTATTATTTTATATCATAGGTCTTTAATTTATTATGCACAGAATGTAGGTGGCAAATGACAGCGGCATTTAGCAACAACTTTAACTTGGCAAACAGTCTGTGCTCATGTTTGCCAGACGACCTATTCCGGGTACTGTTTGATGCTACAATCACCAGGCAGTACAAACATTTAGATGAATTAACATAAATATTTGTTGTTCTGGGTATTTCTATGATTTTTGGGTACAAAAAAGTAAATGCGTGCTTAGTATGGGCTTGATAGCGCGACGTCTATATATATTATGTAAAGGGACTCAGCAACTTTTGGGACCCAAGTTCAGAGCTCCTGCACGTGGTTAATAGTGCCGGATAGCTAATGAGACTCTGGTCAACCAGCGAACTCTCTTTGGACCAACGAGCGACTTTCAGGTCGAAGGCTTCAAACATTGAAAGAGATGAACTTAAGGGCGTCAAGACCAGCTGTGGACAATTTAAAGCTTTGTCAGTTGGTAACTATTTTGTGTTACACAGAAAATAATTTGCTTAAATAAAGATGAATCAAATTAGCTTTCATAGATAAAGGTGGAAATAATATTAATAACCTAATTAAATTTCGCGACTTTTATCTGCTACCCGAGCTCCCTGGAAAATATATCTCGATTCTAACAATCTAAATGACTTGTCCATAGTAAGATGCTGCGCTTACAAGAAAACGGAAAAATTGTGAATTTTATATACGTTTAAAAATACGTTTAAAATTTATTACGTATAATTATGTATACTTATATCAGAATTACCCTATTTTAACAGTTATGATTTTGGTATAGCTGTAATGCAGGCTGTGGTACAAAATGAACAAGCACGAAATATTGTACCTCCTATTATTCAAATATCGTCAATACTGGACATACGCTTGGATAAAGAGCGCAAATCATCCCGACTTAAGGCAGCGCACAACCGTCCATTGCCAGGCAGCATTGGGAAGCACCATATCATATATTATTCATTAATTCATCCATCAGCATCAATAGCTGTTTCAGTTTATCATTTTGTTTAAATCTCAACATTTAGTAACATACACTTTCGTAATTACCTTCAAAGAACAAAACAGGCCCGTTCTTTTATATTTGGCCCGACGACACATTACAATGCAACAAACGATCAGACATACATACAGCTGTTCACACGTACTCGTTCAAATAACTCGCTATGTAATTGGCAAAAATATAAATCTCGTTTCATACAACGGGAAGTCAAACAGAAATATAACGTAACGCAAAGTTAAAAGCTGAATAATATTATTTTATTTTTATACAGTCCCTGAAAAGCGCTCAAGGACAAGGATCTCGACTAGCCGGTCCTAATCAAACCAATATATGTGCGAGCAAAACCGGCATTGATTTATACCCAAGTTTTATTTATAAATTTACAGCATAATTTTTCTGGGTACAATTGGCATGTTTATTGGGTTCCAAAATGAATCAAAGCGCTCGTTATGTAATTTATTTAATAATAGCATTTTCCCGTGGTTTCATTCGTCTTAATTTCCGTATCCAGGTTACCATCATTCTATAAACATACCGAATTTATCAAAATCATTTCAGCAGTTTATACGAAAAAGCGTAATTAAAAAACAGACCGACGGTGTTACTTTCATTTTTATAATATTAATGTGGACTTATAACGAACATATTATAAAAGTGCGTTAGTTTGAAAATGTAACACTGTCTTTATAGTGTTGTGATGCCATAAGGAATGTACGGAAATAAACCATTATGACTGATCGTAACAAATAGCTCAATTGCGCTTTCAATCAACACCCCTTTTGTTCTGAAAAAAGCACAGATCAATAGCTTTGTGCATTCAACAACATGCTTTATATTACCTATGCTAGAAACTCGAAAAACAATTTAGATCGTTTAATTATAGACTTATTGATTAGTATGGTTAAATGCTTGAAAAACAATCATGAGAAATATCATTACTAACCAGCAAACCTATCAATTATATGGTTAAAATTACAGTCCTTGGATTCGTATAAAATTATAACATTAATATTTTTCGCGGTGATTGATTTCTTAGCACTTGCACGAGTTCCCATTGAGTGGGGAAAGAAATAGGTGGGAATACTTTCATAACAACCACCCGCATCTAATAGAGCTCGCTTTATTGAAACAAGAAATAGCGACACACAACCCTCTTATAAGTTAACTCGTTAGTCAATTAGCGGTAATGCCGGAAAATTGCTTTATCGAATTGTCTACACGTAATGCTTAATAACGCTACACCAGTTTTTAACGTGCATATATACATTTACTACACTGCGCTGTAGTAATTACTACTTTTGAACTGACCCAATGACAGAGAAAATGCTTAATTTAATTAATCTGAAATGTTGTGCTCTGCTATCATTTGAAATCTCTACCGACCCTTCATCATCATCAGCTCATTAAACTCCCCACCGAGGGCACGAGCCTACCCGTATAGGGTGATTAGGCCTTAGTCGTCCACGCAGGCCCAGTGCGGATTGGACGACTTCACACACAACCTTTGAATCTCTTCGCAGGCGTGCATGAAGGTTTCCTACCGACTCTATTTTAAAGATTTTAATATTTATTAATAATGAAAACATATTCATTTTCTAAAGTGTTACTATAATTAAAAGCTTGATATAGTTCAAATAAACTTAAACGTTTTACTAGGAAAGACTCGTGCATGTGTCTACGTCAATATTTGTACAAGTTAATAAAAACGATTAGTAACTGAAACACTTAAAAATCCCACACCAATCAAAGACAGAAACTTGTACAATAAGCCTACCACCATAGCGACCTTATCAGCTAAAAGCTCAGTATATTAGATGCTCGCTGATCGCACCCACGTAATTATTGGTACATCACTTTTATTAGTTTTTTTTTTGCGATTCATCCCTTAGTTCATTACTTATGATTTATGCTGTCATAATTAATGCTAATTTAAACGATAAAACCATTAATATTGACGGGACATAATAGGTACTATTCCTTTTCTAAAAACTAAATGCATTTATTATATAGTAAAATTTCATTATATAAGCACTCTTGGTATATTGAATGTTATAAAGTAAAAGTTTACTGTTTAAAAATATAAAATCTATCAAAATATACAATAAAAAGTACCTAAGCTAAAATTGTTATTTGTTTTAAAAAAAACAACATTTGTATCAGTAACTATTCAAAAAAAAAGAAAGAAACATACGTTTCGCATCGTTAATATAATGTGTTAATTAATGAGATTGTTTCATCGGCGAGGCGTGCATTATTAATGCGCTTCGCGCAACTCTTCCATATTCTGATTCTTCATTTGCTTGATTGAGCTTTAATACGATTCCCTGTCAACCGAAGGATAATCAGGGGGAGCTGTCAACAAATAGTACCATCGCTAATGACGGCACGTGAAAACAATGATAATGTCATTTCAAATTGATCAAACTGATCACTTTATGTAGACCGCGTGGCTCATTGTGTGACTGTTGCTTCCGATGGAAGGACGCATTCAAATCCGCCACATACGAAATATTTCCGAATTTCGAAATTATTGTACGTTTATTCAATGCTCTTACGTCGAAGAATATATCGCGAGGAAACCTGCACACGCTTGCGAAGAGATTCGAGGTTGTGCGTGAAGTTGGCCAATTGCACTGGGCCCATGTAGTGACTGACCTATACACCTTTTACGGGTAAGCTCTTGCCCCCGGTGGACGTTTATGAGTTTGATGATGAAAATCACTTTGTGTATTCAGCAAATAAAATGTATGTTTAGTATATGTGGTTCGATCTAATCGTAAATCGTTATTAAATCAAAGTAAATTAAACACTGCTTACATTTAATAAACAAATTGAATCCAATATTAGTATATTTTATTCAATAAATCTTTTCTCATATGGAGGTATGAAAAGACAAAAACATCGTAATTACACCCATGATTATCCTAATAATGAAGTCTGGTCCGATATTTAGCGACCAATTGTATCATTATTGTATTGTTAATGATATTATCATATTACTATCATTATTGTATGCTAATCCGTAGTCAAGTCGTACGATAAATGTCGACAATACGCTCAGTGTAAATACTTGTTCATCATTATCATCGTGAGCACTTAAGAATCTGTAAGAGCTACTGCTACTAAAACTATAACTGATCAATCTGTACAGTAAAAATATCAAGTATTTTAATACATAAATATGTGTAAATTAAGTGTATTTAACACATATTTAAGTGCTCATACTACTAGTTACAGAGAACAGTTGCTGAGACATTTAGGTACTTGGTTAGCCAATACATTTATTATCTTCTTTCTTTATTTTATGTATTTTAACTTCACGTATTTTTATCTTGTTAATGTACATAAAAACACTGTGGGAATTAAAATAATGTATAAAGAATACTAATAAATATTTTCATTATTCTTACTTAGAACGTGTCCGTCAAAACAATTCCAATGACATTGCCACCTCCTTCTTTTTAGCGTAACTATGGCGAATACATAAACAATAGAAGCCCAAAAGCTACGGTAACAGCGTTTTCAATATCTTTAATTTAATCCTGCTGATTTGGTCTGGACACCAAGATAATAAAAGCGGACTACCCGAAAACCCTAGCTGGTCAAATTATTCTTACTCAGACCAGACTCCGAAAACTACTAAAAACTTCCAGAAGCTCTGCCAATTTTTATCGAGGAAAGCATTAACAAGGGGGACAAAGGGTAATTGGCAAAGTAACCTTTGATGCCAGAGGTGCACTCTCACCGTCCTCGGATTTATGACGGAAACTCTACACTCTTTAAGTGCCTACTTCTTTAAATAACACATTATATCTATGTGCAGGATGTCCCGACACGTGCTTCTTTCGCGGCTGGCGGAGCAGTTCAAAGCGTCTTCGCCGCCGCCGGCGCACAGGTTCCGGTCCCGGAACGCAGTCTATCGCCGCAGTCCCGCATTCCCAACACTCGCCGCCGCAATCGCCCGACTCCCCTGCCATCACCGTATGGATATGCTACGATTGGGGACATCGAGATAGCTGGCAGCGCTAAAACACTACTAGGCTACTGGTGAGGTTTTTACTTTTCAAACGTAGTCTGTCTCGTGGAAGGCAGGGCACACATCGCAAAAAATCGCAACGGAAGTGTAGTGTGCCAAACCAACCGGACGCCGTTTAATCGCAGGAGAGTATTTCTCACGGTGACATTATCATCATCAGCTCATTAAACGTCCCCACCGAGGCCACAAGCTACTCGTAAATGGTGTAATGGTCCATACCAATGAGCCACCGATGCTCTTATCATATTTTATTATGATGCAATTGTAATGCGTAGTGTTTCGGTTATAACAGCAACGACTTGGGCCTCAGCTGATCGTTTTTCTTAGAGACTAACCATAAAAGTTTTATAACTAAGCCAACCTCAGTTGATCGTGTGCATCCTGCAATAGTGTTATAGAAAACGAGGTTCCGCTAAAATACATCACACGGTGTGTTCATGGACCGAAACCCGAGAATCTTAGTGCAGTAATAAACATTTTGACTCAATTGTGAATATATGTAGGTAGGCACTCATATATTTACATAAACTCGAAATACTGTAATGTTCTATATGTACAGCTGTTAGCACGTCCAATAAATAACGTAGGCATGTTTTTTTGGATGTTATTTTTACCAACATCAAAAAATATATGTACACTTCCTCCGTAGGCTTTCATCGTTTAGGGTTCTGTGAACTTGAGCTGTTAATGTAACAATGTTTTATCAGAGAAACTGTTTTGTTGGTAGTAACAAAGTGGTGTTGTCTCCAGAGCTGGGTGCGCTGATGTACTTAGCGGGCTGGGCGCGCTGTACGGGCGGCGTGTGGCCATTGCTGATGCCGCGGCGCCACACTTCGCGCACGCGCTCGACCCCGCACGCCATACGCCACCCAGAGAAGGTAAACACCAGTTTTCCCAGTGAATGGGATGATCAGGGGTTACCGCCATCTTACAATAATATTACTACAATAACAACAGTTACAATAATATTATTCGTCTTTTCTGTACAAAAATGCTGACGTATCATTATAACAATATTGTTTTAAAGATTGCGGTAACCCCCCTGTCGCTCACCCGATGGTAAGTGATACGTCCAACCATTACAGATGCAGTGTTGAAGGAAATTCATAATCATAGGCAGTCATTATTTTCCCTCAACACTGCCGTGAGGCACGTGACCACAAATGTTAGGTATCTCTAGCTTTAATGACCTCATCCCATAACACAGAAGTGTAAAACAGTCTTATTATACGAACGATATCAGATTTCGGGTCTAACACCTAGTACCATTTAATGAAGAGATCATGATGAATATCCAATTTGGAAAATTCGAGAAAATTCCAAAAGCCACTACAAGCACTTTTTGTAAGTCGCACCCTACGCTTGACAAGCGGTCTCTAAATTAAGAAGTAATCCAGCGACCAGTAAGCAAACATCACATTTGGAAAATCACAATTGTCGTCTTTGAAATCAGTGATCCCGAATAAGGAAGCAGTAATAATCCTCATATTAGAACCTCTTTTTAAAAAAAAGTAGGTATTTTTTGTCCCCTTGCCTGTTACGGCGTCTAAGAAAGGCGTGATTATGTATTGTGTGCCGGTTTATCACAGTTCAATGAATATCAGTTTAAAATTTTAAAGAAATGCAACACAGTCACACAAACATAAATCTTAAAATAATGAGTCGAACTTAAAAGCTGCAAATCGTTACGCGTTTAACCCTACTTAACTGTTTCGTTCATTTAGTCTCAACAGTGGTAACATACTCGTCAAAAAATAAAACACGTATTTATCAGTAACTCGTCAACCATTTATCGAATTCAAAAGGAAAAACAATGTACTTTGTAACTGTTTAAAAATCCGAATTATGCTAATGCCTTCGTCATTGAGTTCAGTTCGCCTCGTCCTCCTTACGCCTTCTTCAGGAGTGCTCATTAGAATAGTTATCAGCGAGAGGTACCGATTAATAACTCGCGACGCTGATACATCGCCGTTTACATGTCGTTTACCTTCTTACACGGAGCGAATTTGCGTGTTTTCTACGCGCCGAGGGCAGCAAACACGAGCGCGACGCTTGTCGACGTATTCAAATACTTCAAGTATTCAAATTACACCTTATCCGTGTTCCGGTTACGGCCAAACTTCGATGATAACGCCTGAAACAAGGAATCCAAGCTCTAACATTACCGCTTGGTATAACCAAAACGATTTGCTTTAAATTGAAAAGTTAACGTTCCAACAGCAGGATTCATGCAGTTATATATGTAGGTAATAGGAAAAGTTGAATACGGATATTTTACAAATGTGGTTAGCTTAGATAAGCGTGACAGGTCCGATCTAGCTTAAATATTTCCCGAAAATAAGACCATAATAAAATAGTAAAAGATATACTAAAACTATGAAATTACTTAGCAAACATTGACGCAACCGCTATATTACCGTTACACCTGTTCAGATTTTATAAGTCGTTTCATGGACGACCTATTTGACCCAATTTAGATTTAATGCGTGAAGAACGGTCAGATGCTAATAAGATATGTTTTTTAATAGATGACGAAGAGGAATTGCCTTTAAACTTGTCAACGAAGAACCGTCAGATATGGTCACCGGGCAGTGCATGCGAGCGCGAGCACGAAGCAGAATGGGAAGACGATGGCGATGCCCCTTGGAGCTTGTGAAGCGCTGCCGTAGCAGCCCCGATGACCCGAGCGTTCCGCCAGCGCCGAGCCTCGCCGCTGCCCATCCGCACCGGCACACACACATACCCTATCCCACCACCGCACCAAGATCTCAACTTCACCCTACTTATCAAAAATGAAAACAAAAACGAAAAGTCTTTCCAAGTAAGTTTCCTTTTTTACCTTTTTACCGATATCCAATAAGTAATCGTTAAATAAAAGAAATCAACGACGCGAAGCCAGCGGGCAGCGACATACTTTAAGTCCAGGCTAACTGTACAATTTCCGTTCAAAATGCTTTAAAATAGCAAACCAGTATATGCTTTAGTCTCTTTTACAAATCAAATAGCAAAAACTGCCCCTGTCTTAATAAGTACTCGCGTATCGAAACGAGTCGGCGCGCCGCTGCCACGCGGCTTGCCTCCGCCGATCGTCTTCTCGCCATTTTTGTATCTTTTTTTTCTACGATGCCATTATAAAAATCCGCATCGGTTTTAATCAAAATTCCGTCTTTTAATATCACGGTGAGATGTTTTATAATTGGACGAATAATTACCTTGTGTCATACGACGATAAAAACGTTGCAGCGCCATTCGATATTTTTCCACAGTTTATCATTAAATTAAGTGAGTGCTTGAGTACAAGACAATTGTTAGTAGTCTGACGCGACACAGCCGCCATGTTGATATCTTGAATATCTTCTAGAATACTTCATGTTTTACGTCTTGTTAACCAGTCAGTACATCGCGTCAAATATATTTTATTACCCACAATAAAAAATAGTAAACATATTATAAAAAAACACAATTTTAAACCACTTAAAGAAGAAAAGCTTTTTTACCCAACTGCCGATAAAGGGTTAAGTTTTTCAAGCGTATGTATGTATGTAGATTTCTATTTCCCTGCTGCGGCCTTAACGGATTTTAACATTTGGCACATCATTAGATTTGACTTCATAGCGCGAGTATCACTGGGTACATTAAAAGTATAAAAAATGGTCTATCAAAAATAATATGTGTATGTCAAAACCGTTTTTCGATACAAAGTTTCGATTACGGAATATTGATTTATAAAAAAAAATATTTTTTTAGAAAATTTAAAACATAGTGCTCTGAGCTGTCTGAACTTATATTATTAGTTAACTAAAAAGCCTGAAATAATTCTTTTTAATTAAAATATTACCAAAAAACTCGAATGCTAAAAATACCCACTAAAAATGGAAAAAAACAAGCCCTACCGTATAGTGCAAACATAAACTTCTCATGGTATTGCAGGCGGGAGACAGATCTTTAATACCTTTTCAAGGCTTAACTGTATAAATGAACCTTAATAGTAAGCTAGGATGTAATCATTGAAATAAATATTGTTGTCATTTGATTGTCCCGCCTCAGTACTATGAAAAGTTTATAACGTTTGCACTTTACGGTAGAGCTTGCTTTTCCATTTTTAGTGGGCATTTTTGCCGTCGGGTTTTTTGTTTATTATCGAAATCCTAACCTTTTCAAATATACCATATAATGAAAACAGCAACAGAATTTAAATTCATAACTACAAATTATGAATATTAAAAATACTACTATAAATAATTTTCATAAGTTAAGTGTATATCAAAAATACAAAAACGAAGTTTCTTAACTTTAATCCCGTAACCACTCCTTCCTGTGCCTAACTGTTCAAAACGGTGCGGTTGTTTAATAACCATTTAGAAACTGTTTTTATAATAATAGCTTAAGTAAAAAACCGCCTCCCACAAGGAATAAGCCGATAACCATATGTGGACAGTCATACCCTAGCACCTGTGTTGTTTATAAGAGTGCATTGCTATAAAAAGGCGATCAAAAAACGGTTTTTGTGAGGCGCGAGTCTTGCAGCTGCCCGCCAACTGTCACCCACGGATTTGTGTCGCGCTCATCATACGAGGAGAGATAGTGCATTCACTGGTCTTCAAAGTTTTCTAGAATATACCAATATATTGGTCAAAACCTTAGTTATTTAATGCACTTATACTTAAAAAGGTTAACTTATTTACGTAAAAATAAAAATACATTAAAACAACTAAACAAATGTACGTACAATTAATATTGAAAAAGGCGTTAATGATTTTAAACTGTGTGTTTAAGGCCCGTATTCTAAAACGAGACTCAAGCGTTGATCTTTACTTAAATAGAGTTAGAAAGGATAGCTATATATACGATAAATAGCGGCATAGTGTTAAAATTACATCTGATTATGACTTATAGTTTCATAAAGCATGTTCAAGTACAGAATTTGTATTGTTATGTAATATTATGGTAAAGTACCTATATATAATAAATCTAGAAAATGTTACAGATGGCACATAGAAAACCCGAAATAAAAACTTTATTGATCGTATGTCGTAACCGCAAATGGACGCACGTTAAACGTTTTTTATTAAATCTAAAGTGAGTTTACCGCTTAACCACAGATACTCGTACCTACATACATACGGTACTCGATGATGTTCAAAAACACAAAATTTACACTTTTTCTAGTTTAATTAATCGACTTAGTATTGTAGGTATATACAATAATAAGAATAGGGAATTGGGACCCATTTCTCTGGATTTGTAAATCACCTCAACATTTTCAAATAAAATGTAGCAGTAATGCGTCATAATCACAAAAAAAAAACACGAATAATTGTTATTCAAATTTAAGCAATTTGATCGCTAAGCTGCAGCTTTACCTACCCCTGCTTACAGGACTGGGCTAAGTTTTATTCAAAAATATTAATGCCTATTAACTACGCTTGCACAGATAACCGTGTTATCGTGTGCAAGCGTACAGTAAATTAAGTGTAAATTACCAAAAATCTTACTAATTAACATTATTTTTTTATGATGATGAATCAAAACACACAAGTGGTATGTTAGGACCCATTCGTCTTATTGTGTAACTCACCTTCAAATAACATATGCGCACCTTTGGTAATCTAAGTTTTACATATGAAACAGTTCCTTTACAAAATTAATATCCCTAGCATTCACAAAACATCTGAATAAATAAATCAGCCGAAATTTCTATGTAGGTACTTCAAATCTTTTGACAAACTTGTTCCTACAATGTTGTGTACACTCCGTCTGAATAGAATCATGAATGTTCGAGCTCCACAGGAGTGTTAAGCAAGCGGTTAAACCGAATCAAATTTGGTCGTGTAAAATAATGTTCTAATGTGCCTGTTTCTCTGGTACGTCAATCGGCACACTGTTACTATTATTCGTTTCAAAACACATTTTCCACGTGTCCCGTACGCGGAACGTGTCTGTGTCTACCTAATCTGTTCAAATAATTTTTAATTTATACAAAACTACATGATTGTAGGCCACTGCCACACGTACCTTCCGTTAAAATACGAATAATAACCCGTTCTCGATGCTAATTACTGGGGAACGAAGAAAGAAATCGTAGCTATCGCGACTCCTGATGGAAATCAAAGAAACGTGTAGAATGCCGCGCGGCCCTGTTATTAGGTTGTAGTCGGCTGTCACCGCTAAGGTGATGGACGCCGTCCACATCGATATCTAATAGCCGTTTAAAGGCGACCAATAAAATCCTTCCAATTCCTACGTCTCATTTTATTGATAACACAATTATGCCTGCTAAAAAAAAAGAAAAACATTTATTGACCACACAGTTGGAAGTTTACATCTATGATACAATACAATATTACAACTAATTAATGGATGTTATTATACATATAAACCTTTCTTTTCAATAACTCTATCTTTTAATAAACCGTATTCAAATCCGTTGCGTAATTTTACAGATTTCGCGTACATATAGCGGATATAGAGACAGAGAAAGCGACTTTGTTCATATGTAAAGTAGTGACAAAAAATAAACACACTTTTAACAATTTTTCAAACTATTCAATGAATACTTTAAAAATTAAGATCATCAAAAATTAAGGGAACTAAACATCGGATAAAAATAAGTTTTTATCTAATTTACTTAATAAACCTTATTCTTACCAAAAAACACCGAGTTCAATACAAACAGTTCACGCTCATAAATGGGTAACTGCGCGATCGTAATTGAGATGTCAACTCCTACAACAAAGTACCAAGCTTTTTTGAAGAGTTGACATCTTAACCATCACATTACATCAGCTTTCGTTGATATGACTCTAAAAGAGTCATTATTATCAACACATTGTAGAGTCAAAGTCTGCTAAAAATATATAAACGATTGAGGAAAATCGTAATCGTAATATACCTAGATAAACATACAATATAACATAATAAACAAGTTTGGGAGGTGCGTACAGTAATCAATTTTAATTTTAGTTCTTTAGTTACATTGATTGTCATTGATAAATGTGTTAAAACGTAGTAATACATATGTCATTACTTAATTTATGTACATTTCTGTAAGATAAGTACATACGGTTAGGAAATACTATATTATGATGAAGGTACTTACTGCCTATTTTGTCATGAATATTAAGTAATGAAGTACTTAAGTCTAGTAACTATTATGCAAAATTAGTCTATTGTTTTCTAAGTATCTTCCGATTTCACTACCTTTATTTTTCTAGGCTAGGCTAGGCTAGGATATTAAACGAGTTTTTGATTTTAAATAAAATTTTACGTTAGTTCGATAGATACAAATCAGTTAGATTTTTCTGTAAATAAAGTATTGTTGTCACTTATTTTATAATAAGAATATAAATAAAGCCATTATAACAATAGTTTTCATAGTCATTATTATTCGCAGTGCAAACAGTGCGGTAAGTGCTTCAAGCGGTCGGGCACTCTGTCGACACACCTGCTGATCCATCGGACACAAGGCCTTACCCTTGCCATACTGTGGAAAGCGGTTCCACCAGAAGTCCGATATGAAGAAACATACATACATACACACAGGTTAGTAATTATATTGGTTCAGAAGTCAGACTGTCTATACCATAACTGGATTCTTTAAGAAGTATTTTTTCTAGATACACATTTTTAACCCTTTTCAGAATCTAAACCGAAGGTGGCTAGCACATAAACCTTAATAGTTTCGGAAAAGGTATATTGGCGTGCCACAATATAAATTCATTTATTGCAAACAACTATTTATATTGGTGTTGACTGTCGCGCATCTATCTGGAGGGCTATGGTTAAAATCCCGCCACGTACCAATGTATTTTCGAATTTTCAAAAAATATATGTACGTTATCCGACGCTCTTACGGTGAAGGAAAACATCGTGAGGAAACCCGCACGCCCGCGAAGAGATTCAAAGGTTGTGCGTGAAGTCGTCCAACCTGCACTGGACCCGCGTGGACGACTAAGGCCTAAGCATAGGGTAGGCCCGTGCCCGTTGGTGGGGACGATTAATGAGCTGATGATGATGATGAATAAACCCTAAGTTGTCACTGTTCCAAATTCATTGCAACACCAATTTAAAGAAAAGTACTAATTGGCAGTAATTGAGTAAATGCTTTCAAAAGACAGATAAAAATACAGCCGAACTTGAAAGTTCAAAAAAAAACTGTTGCGATGAGTTCAATGGAATGTAATACTTATGCATGCATAATGCACGAACTAAAAGAACGTCATTGCTGTGATCAAGTTTATCTTATTTATAAGAGATACAAACAAAAAATATGTTTACAATTCTGTAAGAATTTGCATTCAAATGGTTTCATATAATAATAGTACATATAAAGCAAAACCAATTGAATCAACCTTAAGAAAGTGTAGTTAATAGTTTATGTCATGTGTTTAAGTGAAATTTTAACTATCTAGCAAAAATGCCCCAGGCAATGTAAAGCAAATTATATACTTCATCATCATCAGCTCATTTTATACGTCCCCACCGAGGGGCACGAGCCTCCCATATAGGGTGTATAGGACTCAGTTGTCCACGCGAGCCCAGTGCGGATTGGCCGACTTCACGCACAACCTGAACAATATACTTATCTGAATTAAATTAACAGCTGAGAACAACTGATATATATACTGTATATATACTTGTCTAGAAATCCTCCGGTAAAAGTTTTCATTACGCCTTCGAGTTAGTTATTATCTACGAATAAATAATAGGTAAACTTTTTGGGAAACTTTGCCGAGTTTGTAGAAAACATAACACTTAAAACTTAACTTACCCATATGGTAGTATCGTGTTTTAAACGCTTTTGAATCCAAATAAGTGATTTAGCTTAAATAATAGCAAATCCTGTAAACATTGTAATTAATAAAAAAAAATGAAATTTTGACGAATATTATTTTTAGGTAAGAACAGAAAATTTTTATACTTTCAAGTACACTTCACTTCTTGAAAGTATAAAAATTTTCTGTTCTTACCTACCTTGTATACAAGTATCTATTTATTTCGGATTAATAAACAAGGCATGTACTCATACACATCTCATAACTGTTAAATTCACATGGGGCGAATAACATCGCAAATAAGTTAATTAAAACAGTACGTTTGTGCTTAATAAAAGGAGTCGTGTGACACATCGAACGATGCTGGGAATTAAACATTTAAATGCTGTGCAATTACCTTTTCGGCGGCAAATCGCAGCCGGTTGGGCGCGTTAATGAATTTTCAATGAGCAAAAACACAGCAGCCGCGACGGGCTACCACCGAGAGGTCACATCTTATATTTTACGGCGCTTTCCTGGCAATTTTTGCTGTTAGTCAAATTTATGCACTATCTATATTTATGAACGGCGTAAATAAAGCTAATTACGAGAATTCTACAACCTCGAAAATTTTAAATGTATTAAAAACTCAAGCTTATTTCGGCTTTTATATACTTTATATTTTATTTATTAAGTTCGTACATTAATTGACCGGTTAAAGAAGGAACAATACGTACAAGTCAGCTGTTCTCTAAAAAGATATTTATTTCAGTAGAACCACAGAATTATAAATAAGAGAATATTATCACTTCTGTGAGTAGACCAGATAGGCTGATAATATATAGAAAAAAAGTTATGTTTCTGTGAAAAATAAGAGCGTCAGACGAAAGTAACCGGACACAATATACCTAAGGCTGATATGATAATATGTGTAACGGTATAAAATAAAAGGTATATAAATAAATAAAAACACACCAATCGAACGGCAGCATATATATATATATATATATAACCACAAGATAAGTTATTTTGCAATACTTGCCATTTAGTGACAGAATCCTAATTATTGTCATTAAGAATCAATATAAAGTTAATTGTACCATAGCGGGAACCATATTTAGCAGTTACGCAGATGTGAACTGACAACTCATATAAAAGCCGCGACCATTTTCAATGGCTAGTATTTTTCAATAGCGACTATTTGCAGTAGGCCGAACAAGAAGAATTAAGCAGCTAAAAATGTGGCGACATATTTGTCTCGGCCGGAGACATCTCGTCACGTCCTGCTCTGTGCCGAATGATTTACAGCGACCGTACAAGGCGCTCGTCCTCCGATAAATGCTCATCATCAATATTCCAAAATGCGGCTCGCTGCAATTAGCCGCAGCCTTCACGGGCCTTCACGTGCACCGATCACGGCGAAAACAAAAAACATACGTAAATCCTGTTCTATCTATAAAATGACATTTCATTTTTTCCTTTTATTTCGTCAATACTTTATTAACGGTGGAGGCGTCCCGCAATTTTTCCCACAAAAACTTTGTTACGGCGTTTCCGAACAACGACAAACAATTATCGCTAAAGTTGGTAAATACCGGTCGACATAACGATGTTGCATATTAAATCAGTTTGGATATCGTACGCTAAATAATAAATGCATGATGATATGACAAGTATAGTGGTTCGCTCATACGAGCTTTAATTACTTAACGATGCGATACGTATCACGTACGATTTACTTATGAATTAATTAGGAACAAAATCGAAATAACGCGGCCTTAACGACATTCCGTTTAACTGAGCTAATTATTTTCGAATTATTGGAAATAAACTATTCAATGCTACCAAATAGTTACGGATTAGAATATAAATTGGCTTAGGCTACAACATTTGAAAACCACTTAACTATTTCTATTATAATTAGTTATAATTTAAAAACAATAAGTAAAACCAATAATTTAATCTATGTATTCGCTGTTGTACAGAAGATTGGGATACTTTAGAAACATTGTTGAATAATTACAGATAAGGTCCTTAGACAACATTTTAAAATTTCCAACATATAGGTATTAACCACAGAACTAATAATAAGAGAAAATTAATTCTATGGTATCTATAATTCATTTCTCTACTTTCAATTACAAAACCTGGGTAATGTATTTTTTAATGAATTTATCTACAACCCAAGTACCAAACTATTCCATGAAATTTTACAAATAATTAGGTAAGATTAATATTTAAATGCCCGTAACGTTATTTAGATATGCAATATATTTATTCATGATTGACAATGTAATTAACTATAAGCAGAGTTTAATCTCAATCAAAATGTAAAATACTACTATCGAAATTGATTGTTTGAAATTTGACACGTAAGAAATCTAATTTCTCCTCGGTATTAGAACAAATTTTAGTAACCCTGTACTTAAGTGCACAAATTGGCACTTAGTCAAGTTAAAAAGGGTAAGAATGGCGTATTTATGGTGCCAAAAACTGATTAAACTTTTTTGTTCGCAGGTGAAAAACCGCACAAATGCGTGGTTTGCTCTAAAGCGTTCAGCCAGAGTTCGAACCTAATCACGCATATGCGCAAACACACTGGGTACAAGCCGTTCTCGTGTGGGCTCTGCGATAAAGCTTTTCAACGAAAAGTGGACCTTCGCCGCCATAGAGACTCACAGCATTCAGAAGCTGCGGACACGCCCCTAGTCGCCGGCACCTGCACATCGGTATAGGTTTTATGAAGACTCTGCTCCTCTTACACCGCTCGTCACCAATTAAAAGCAGTAAGTGCAAGCGCACTCAAACGATGTATCGTCGGGCGAGACAGTGACATACATGTTCGTGACTTTCACAATAGTTCAAAACTACCTGAAGTATAAGTTTTACTGTCTTTTTTGTTCCTTGTCAACTATAATTTTACAGCCAGTAACATTGTGATTTAAATTTAAATCTGTAGTATTGTATAATATTGATGTACGAGTAGGTACTTACGTGTTAGGATTTTTGGTAGTTGACGAAATACAATATTTAACACCATTTTCAATTTCTATTAAGGTAAACTGTTTATCGAAATCTCTCCATAGTATATTTTAATTTACAATACGTGTACTATTATTTTGAATTGATAATCCAAATTTATTGAGGTGTGTTTAAAAATAAGGCGTTAAACAATTGTAAGATGCCACTAACCACAACTATCGTTGTTTACCTTTGCCACCAGTTATTAGCAAATAAATTAACCTAAATTTGTTATTATAAAAGAATATGTTAAATAAACCTGATGCAGTCGTACCTACACAACCAATTGAACTAGAGTAAGATTTAATATTAGAAAGCATTTATAGTATCGTCATACTACCGATGACAAATATTTTGTGATTATTTATATATACATCAATGTTATAGATATTAAAATAGGATACTTACAATCATTTCATTCATACAAGTGAGTGACCACATAGAAAGAACGATCAATATCATAAATAGGTAAGCATTTTGAGGAAGTGCCTTTCTTATTCGGTTTTCACTACGAGTATCTTCAATCAATGTTGTAACGATCACTAAAAGTAAGATTGTCATGAAATTTATTTTAAAAACTCTAAGAATTATGAAATTTCTGTCTGGTTTTTGAATTTAAGTCTATCTGATAACCTATCAGAGTGAAAATAGTTATTGTTAAGTGTTTGCAGTATCTAGATTTATATAAAACTTTCTTATGTAAATATTACTGCAAAATATGTTTGTTACCTTTTAGTGCCTTACGGAATAAACATACCTGTGAGACGTGTCGCACGTTTTGTAATAGGATTAAGTAACGATAAAAAACCTTTAGTCTTATTTCTTATGCCGCCCCAATACAAACAATCCGTCCAGTGGTGTGTATTTGTATATGTATGTGTAATGTAAATTATTTACTAATTTTATCATGCTACACCTGCTCGATAAACAGTCGGGCGTCTTAACTAGGTATAAGAATAGTCTAATACAACCAAAGTGAAGTGTCTAATTAGTCGAGTGTCAAACGCTTTATTTATTTAGATTAGCATTAACTTTATATTAGTAATTATGAACTCGATATTAATTAGCTGGATGTGCTGTAAGATAAAATTATTTTCAAACCATTGAGTTAACTTAAAATAGGTAAAACGTTGTAGTTTTTGTTTTTGTCGCTTTCAATTAAAAATGGTTGGATCAGTTTGAATATATACCTAAGCGTATAAGCGAGGTATTTTATTAAAAATGTAACAGTAAACTCTAGTCTGACTGTACAATATTAATAATTACATTTTTTAAAGGGTGAAGTTAACTGATTGATCCGCCATAAGGATATTTATCGAAAGACATTGTTACTGACAAATTGCAAATCTTTTCCATAATTATGGTTATCTTCTTTGTTTGACTCATTCAAGGAAGATTAAAAATGTTACCACAGGTTACCGGATCTGTATGTTATTTCGTTACCATTTTCCCTTGACGCATTTGTGTTTTAGTAAGTGATAAGAAGTTTAAAAGCAACCATGTCAGTTACATAGTTCATTTATTTAACATAATATTATAATTTAAATAATATTTTTTTACTTGGTGGTAGACTCGATACTGAGTCGTCTTAGTAGGTACCACTGCAGTGCCAGATATCTTCCCGTGGAATAAGAGTGCTATGTACTTTTGTGTTTCGGGATGACGGCATTGTAGCTGGTGAAATTACCGGGTATAAAAGACCGACAACATCTGTTGTCTCGGGTGATGGGCGCAGTGCGGCATTGATGAAGAATAATAACTGTTTATCAGTTGTTGGTCTCCTTCAATGCCGCTCTGTCATGGTCAGGCGTATCACTTACCATCAGGTGAGCTTCGTGGCTGTCCTGTTCACTTCGTAACATAAAAAACTATATTATAACAACATCGACCGACTTAATGGAACTGTTCCACGTTGTGTAGATACTTACTATATTAGCCAATGTTACCTTTTATATGCTTATGTATCTCCTTCGAATTTTTTTTTACATTAAATAACCTTTTTGTAGATATTGACGATACTTAATCGCATTAATTCATCAATGAATGTATACTATTGTTTTTTATGAAAATGCATTTAGATAAGTTTGTAAGAATAGAGCGTACATACATAAGTACTGTAAATTTTTAACTATTGTTTAACATGTTAGAGGCTATGATTAAAATCATGCAGGTCACTGCGTGACTATCTTATATCGTTATATACGAGCTAAGGATGTAAAACATTGATAATTTACGTAAGATTATAATGAGTACATACCCAAACTGTTCTATATCATGTGAATTTATAAATTGTATTTATTGATACCAAGATAAGTTATTGTATGAAGGTGTTTTGAGACGAGTGAGGCGGGGGCGTTAAAACTAACTCGACACACGACCACTAACGGCTAGAACACCAAAGAGTACACTGTTTATCTCGTAAGCCTACCTTTTATAACATGGGATTGTGATTATCGAGTGATTTAATGATACGGGACCATCAATTGAGCTTAAGACCAACCGCTGCAGTCAATACCAACGCGATGTACTTACGGTGAAACCGTTGTAATCTTGTTTTTAAGTACACTAAGAGCATATCATCGCGTACAAACTTCTTGTCAAGTCAATTTGTGTAAGTTACATTGTAAGTTGTAATTTATTTAGGCCAGTTTAATATACATTGATATTTATGAATTTGGTCTTTTTATCTTACGTCCTTATTCCTCTTCGCCACTCCTCTCATCAAAAGCCTATAACGTCCCACTGCAGAGTCAGGCCTTCCCACAAAGCATGGCTATTGAGCGTATGGGTCGTAACCCACCACGCGGATACAGTGCGCATTGGTAGATGTAAACGATCATCCTACGATATCAAAAGGACGAACATCCTCAGATAATAGCTTAATACTAAAAAACACTTATATTTCACAATTAAGGGTCAAAAATTATAATAAATAAAAGAACTCTATGAAATCTTGGTTGAGACCAAATATTAGGTATCAAGCTACGCCTGCGTACCAAGATACCAAGCTGCTTACATCAAACTTTACTGAGACTTAAAAAACATTGTAAATGTCAAACATTCAATTGGCATGAGTCAAAGCCAAAAGTTATCTTTTAAAGGGTTTATGACTACAAATACTGTTGAGAGTTAATTAGATATACCAAAAACAAGAATTAAGAGAAAAAAATAAATGATGATTATAAAATCATCACAAGTTATGTTCATATCTCTGTACTGAGAAATGTAGTACAAATAATGGGGATTTATTGATGTCTTTCAACTAACTAATAAAAGAGGATATTTCAGAGCTGACCGAATCTTATTGTGTTCAATAGTGGGCATAAAGATAGAGTTTGCAAATAAAACGTCTGCCATTATAAGTGGGACATCATTAAATCTGTATCGATCACAGTTATTTCGATGTCAACAGAAATCATAGCAATCGAATAATCGCCACCACGTGCAATCACAATCCATAAAACTAAGTTATTCAAGAGCAACTCGTCCCCTATCCTATAATCAAGTTGGAATATTTTGTCCGTAGTGGACACATATTAGCTAAGTGCGACGTGCAATCAACTGGACGGTCACTCACACTAGTGTAAACAAACAATTTCAGATATCAAGCAAGCGACATTGCAGACAAACCTTCCCACCACTTATTCCAAATTAATAGTGTTTGTTATAGCATTTTCATTTCATTCCAAGGAGTAATGTAGTAAGGAAATCAAAATAACGACCCTCGCGTGATACATATCAATTCTATTATATTTATCTACCACATCGCGCTTAAGGTATTTTGTTGTTTCATAAGTGACATTCGTACAATAGCCTCTTAAATAACTAATCTTTCTATACTTAGGTATGGGTAATATTCATGTGGCAAGCTTTAGTCACATTACTTAAGAGGAAGCTTATTAAAAAAAATCAGAATCAGAATGAACCAAAGACTCATGTTGATGTTAGGATGTTAGGATACTTAAAAAAATAAATCTGACAATATGATATAATTATGAGCTATAGATTTTCAAAATTTTCCGCTGATGGTACACTAGTATTTTTATGCGATATAATTGTGTTTCCACTTTAGGTTTTGAGACATAAGTTGAAACGAGGAGTAGGGTTAAGTAATACTTACATAAAAATATTATCAAAATCACCCCGTAACTTTTGCATGAAAGACTCACGACAAATCTAGGGGCTTATCACCATCTTTTAAAACAGTATTACAGTAAAATTACTTCGCTTTTCTGGTACTAAAATGCTGACGTATTATATACGGTTTTAAGAGATAGCAGTAAGCCCCTGTTGTGAGAAAGTTTAAAAAAAATATATATATTCTTATAAGCCTACCTATTAAGGTCAAAGCAATATGTCCATATAAAGGAGCTATAGTATAATTGCAACTTTAGGTATATAGCTCCAGTTCCATCACAAGCATCCAAATATTGTTCACATCACCCCGAAGGGGCACAAGGAGAAGAAAAAATGATAACATTTCAAAATCTGAAATCTGTGTAAATTTTCTTTTGCAATTGATTTAGAAGTTGCCACTTATTATAAGAATACATAACAGAAAACAAGGACACGTCATCTTGTGGTGTTGAAATAAAAAGTTATGGCGATTTAAATAAATATCCACTAACATTTACACAGCGCCATCTAGCCCCAAGTTAAGCGTGAAGCCTGTAGTATGGGTACTAAACAACTGATAAACATACTTATTTACATTTTCTGTATACATACAAACAGACATGTTCATGCACACAAATGTTTGTACTGCCCGGGGATCGAACCCGAAACCCTCGGTGTAGCAGCGATGTCTCGACCATTACACAACATGGGTCGTCAATAAATAATATTCAAAGGCATGAATTTGAGTATTTAATGAAAATATTTTAAAAGGGCGTAACTAAACTACCGTTAACATAAGACGTTGCTTCTACCGGACAAAAGCAGCGTAAGACACCCCTTACCCCCCCCCCCAAATATCCAGTCGGTCTGTCGTAAGACACCCCTACTAACCCCCCCCCCCCCCCTCCAAAAAATCCTGTCGGTCCATGCGCGAAATTCCCTGTATTATTTTAAAACTAACACATCATGTTGGATAATTATTGTCATCGCACCATAACATCTTAAAGTATCTTCACGAATAAAAAATATATTTTACATCACCTAAGAGTTCGTTCCTTAATTCAATCATTATGAACATGACATACCTACTCTTGACGATCCCAAAATGTAGTATAGCGAAAAATTAAGTGTTTTGTCGTAACAGGCAGATCATATTCTTAGGATATGATGTCATCAATAGCCTTATTCAGAGTCTTAATTATTAAGCTCTAATACTTTAAATTTCTTAAATACCTTCACCTTTTTCGTAACTGACACACAATGATCATCAAAATGTTTGACTACTTCCTGAAGTGCTAGGAAACTGAAATTAATATGTGACTAGTATAAACCAACAAATAATTCATAAACTTATAACTTTCGCCCCTATGCCCTAAAATGGGGAGGGGGAATTTATATAAGACTTTGAGCAATTTTATGAGTAAGAACATGAAAGTTTACACGGGACTGTAGATGGAAATTAAAAAGCCTATTAATAAGTACTTAAGAAAAAAGTAAACACTAAAAAGACTACCTAGCACAGGGACGGATCGTGAATTTGTGGGGCCCTGGGCTGAAACTGCCGAGGGGCCGACAAGGTGGTCGTTGGGGGCCGATTAACTAACAGTCACGTCAAAAAGCTTTTCTATAATGATAGGTATTATTATTGCTATATTTTTTTATTGTACAAATAACAATAAACATTATTTGAATGTACGCAAGTATTAATTGTAAAAAAGGCGACCCTATTGCCAAGGTAGCAATCTCTTCCAGGCAAACTTTGAATGAGAGAGAAACCGATTCACCTATTGTTTTTAACGGGGTCTGGGGGCCCCTTGTTACCTCAGACCCTGGGCTGCAGCCCAAGTAGCCCTTAGGTAGATCCGGCCCTGGCCTAGCAGCTTACAAAATGAACTGAAATCCAACCACAAAAAATTCATGTCAAATGTTGCTAAGAAGATACTTCTTTAGAAGAGAAGAGATACCACATAATGCTTGCCCTGTTTTTTAGGATCGGTAGTGTTGGGCTGTGTAAATTCAGAAGCGTGGCACTATTTGAGATCTGATATTTTCAGCAGGGCAAGTTTATGTGTGGTCGTCTTGCTTGGCAATACTTGACATGAAATGTTTTGAGAGGATATGGTTTTTTCTTTAACGTTTCTTTAGATACCACAATGGTTTTATATACTAAAACCATAAGGGGTGATCAACATTTAAAATGATAATTTGTGAAGCTACCTTACTATGCTATAAGAATAGATATTATCAGTAAACTACTTAGCCTCATGACACTAATACATTATTTACGTACTCAGATACCTGCATCATGTGCACACAGCACTGAAGGGCTTCAGCAGTGTATCGCATTAGGGTGTAAGCTGCATTGCACCACCTCTTTTCATCCGCCATTACGATTTTTTAATACAATTAAGTAGTAAGTGCACTTCTGAATCCGTACAACTAACGAATGCGTATTTGAAATACTTAAGGAGTTTTGGTTCGAGCTAGTAGGTTCAAACGTGTAGATCACCATATTACTTCGTTTGTTTTAACATAAAAACACACAGCTCCAACAACAGTTACGTACGTCGCAGAGCCGATGGCCGCTGGAGAAGACTTATAGTGCTGGAGTGGCGACCGCGTCTTGACAAGTAGCGTAGCTCTCCGGTCCGATGGAACGACGACTTGCAAGAGGTCGCTGGTGGAGGTTGGATTTAAAAATCGAAGGACCGTTTATATATGGCGCAAAATAGGGAAATCATAATTATTTCCAGCAGTGGACTGCGATAGGTTGAGGAGATACACAGCTATAATATGTCAAACATAATCACCTACAGCTGTAACGTTTCACTCCGGTGCAAGGTATCCCTTAATTGATAAAGGGTTTAACTATAACTTATCATGCTGGTTCAGTGCATGTTACCAAGACAATCGTTTGTTATACAACAGACTGCATCGCGAACAGTTCAGGTCAGGCTCTCATCCTATATAAGCAAATATAAACATAATTAGCATTGTCTGCCTAGGCGCCAACTTCTTTCATAAAAAATGTGTCGCTGTTTTTACTGTAGTCATCCGTCTAGCCAAAGTAAACATGAAATATCTGTTTATCTAAAAGAATAAAATTAAGCTATTATGAAACATATGTAAGTACACACTTTATAACACAGTGAATTAATGTGCGAATATATGTAAGAGTTCCATAACAATGGAGTGGTAACACGAGTTGAAATACAAATAGTATTAATGATATTATTTAACATTTTATTTGTTCAATACGTTATTCTTCAAGGTTTTTCGTTGTTGCGATAGGATTTCAATAACAGGAAACCATTACTTATTGAAACGTTTAGAAGTTATTGAAAATTTGTATTTTTATGATAGTGCTTTTCCATGAAAATGGCTTTCTCTTCTCTTAAACCAGAATGTTAGGGGCCTACGAACTAAGTCACACGACTTTTACTCAAAAGTCGCACAGTCACACTATGATTTTGTCTGTATAACCGAAACATGGCTGACTCCAAACTTTTATGACCGTGAATACTTCGATAATAAATTTAATGTGTACCGTTGTGAGCGTTCAGCGTTAGATAGTGGTGCGACCAGGGGAGGGGGAGTAGCTTTGGCAATACGTGCTGATTACCGTCCGTTGTTAAGAAACAGGCTTAGGCCCCCACGTGCTTATTGCGACTGTGTATGGGTTTCTATTCCATTAATCAACCAGATTAAAGACAGTTCTATATCACCTGTTTCTAGACTTGAGAACCGATATCTTAATATATGTTGTATTATATACCACATGGACCAGGCCATAGAGAAGCATTAGGCTGTTTCTTAGATTTAACGGGAGATCTTATCTCTGAACGTCCAAATGATATTTTTTTAATAAATGGAGACCTAAATAACTCACAAGCGGAATGGTTAAATGCTGATACACAGATAAATTCAAGCAGTGACTATGTTCTACAATTATTAAATGAGTTTTTATCCTTTACCGACTTGAGGCAATATAATTTTATTAGTAATAAAAATAACCGTATTCTTGACTTAATTTTAAGCACTTGTCGTTGTGAAGTTAAAGCATGTGGGTGTCCACTCGTTAAGGAGGATGCACACCATAAGCCACTTACCATAGATCTTAATTTTGACTTTCACCCTCCACTCAAATAACAACCTAAATTCTGCTATAATTTTCATTCGGCCGACTATGATGCAATCAATCGCGAACTTAACAAAATCGACTGGCATGTCTTTTTTGTATTTAAATATAGATTAATGTACTAAACGATTTTATAACTTTTTGAACAAATTAATTGAACTATACGTCCCACAACGTAAGTTGCGCTCGTCTACTAAGGTACCAGCATGATATAGCATCATTAAAAAAGTATTAAATGAAAAACGTAAATATCATTCATTATGGAAACGATATAAGAATCCTCTTGACTACGAATGCTTTAAGATATTACGTAAGAGAGCTCAAAAGATGGAGTTGGAATGCTATTGCAAATTTATGTTTTTTTCTGAAGATAATATAAAAAATTATCCAAACTCTTTCTGGTCTTACATTAAATCAATCTTTAAAACTAATGGTTTTCCGGAAGTTATGGAATACAAAGGAGAAAAGGTAGATGGTGAAACAATATGTAACCTCTTAAATACTCATTTTCATTCTGTTTTTGAAAAATCAAATCTCAATTCGTTTCAAGCCGAGAATCTTGAAGCTCCTTCTAGTCCGGTGATTGATATAAATTCAATAGAATTTAATGAAAATTTAGTTTTTGAATATTTGAAATCGATTAATATACATAAAGGATCCGGGCCAGATGGAGTCCATCCTCTACTTATACAAAAATGTGCGAAGTCACTTGCCGCGCCTATCACTATGCTTTTTAATAAATCGTTGAGGGATGGTTGTTTCCCAGCGGTTTGGAAGTTAGCTTGGATTACTCCCATTCCTAAAGGACCGAGAAGTAAATATATTGCAAAATACAGGCCAATATCAAAATTATGTCAATTCAGTAAATTATGCGAAAAAAATGTAACTGAACAGATTTTTTAGTGTAGTACAACGGCACATCTCACAAAATCAGTACGGTTTTTATAAGGGTCGCTCGGTTGAGAGCAATCTTTTAGATTTCACCACTAAAGTTCTTGAGGCTATGGACAAAGGGTTTAGCGTTGATGCTGTGTATACCGATTTTGCCAAAGCATTTGACAAAATTTGTCACAAAAGCCTTCTAATAAAACTTTGGCAACTTGGTATACACAGTGATCTTTATCGTTGGATTAAGATGTATATTGAAAATATAAATCAATGTGTAGTTCTTTCTGGTTTATATCTCAACAAAAACCTGTCACTTCAGGCGTCCCACAAGGCTCACATTTGGGGCCTTATTATTTACGTTATTCATTAACGACGTTGGTAGATATATAGAACACTCAGACATCCTTTTATACGCCGATGACACAAAAAAATTTAGAATCATACCAAAGACTGTACAATACATAATCATATCGAAGAAGACATAAGAAGATATAATCATATCGAAAACTGTAAGCTTCTACAGGAGGATCTGAATCATCATCATCATCATTACAGCCTAATTATGTCCATTGCTGAAAGAAGGCCTCCCCTAATGATTTCCACGCGGACCGATCCCTTGCAGTTGACATCCATCTGCTACCCGCCACCTTAACCAGATCATCCGTCCATCTGGTTGGGGGTCGGCCTACGCTTCACTTTGCGTTACGTGGACGCCACTCGAAAACCTTTCCGCCCCATCGGCCATCGGTTCTACGCACTATGTGCCCTGCCCACTGCCACTTCAACTTGCTAATCCTCTGGGCTATGTCGCTCACCCTAGTTCTCCTACGGATATCATCGTTTCGGATTTTATCGCGTAGGGAGACACCTAATATAGCCCTCTCCATAGCACGCTGACCAACCTTGAGTCTATTCAAGAGGCCCTTAGTGAGCGACCACGTTTCGCTTCCGTATTCATAACTGGCAACACACACCAGTCAAAGACCTTCGTCTTGAGACACTGAGGTATTTTGGACGAAAAGATCTTCCTTAACTTCCCGAACGCTGAACATCCAATTGGATTCGAAGAGAAACCTCCTTCTCGAAGTTGGACCTACCCATTTGGACTACCTGTCCCAGGTACACATATTCGTCTACAACTTCGAGGACAGAACTTCCAACTGATATCGGTATAGGTACGACATGGGCATTAGACATGACTTTCGTCTTCTCCATGTTCATTTTAAGACCCACCTGTTGAGAAGCTCCGTCTAGGGTTTCGAGCATAGTGCTTAAATCCTCCATGGATTCTGCCATGACTACTATATCATCGGCAAATCGAAAGTGAGTGATGAACTCGCCATTAACTTTGATGCCAAGTCCTTTCCAATCGAGGAGCTTAAACATATCTTCCAACGCAACTGTGAACAGTTTCGGAGATATAACGTCTCCCTGTCTCACTCCTCGGTGCAATTGGATAGGTTGTGTAAGCTCTTCATGTACACGGACTGTCATAGTAGCGCTCTCGTACAGACATCTCAACACTTCGATATAGCGAAAGTCAATATGGCACCGTTGGAGGGCCTGGAGCACAGCCCAAGTCTCGATCGAATCAAAGGCTTTCTCATAGTCCACAAACGCCAAGCATAATGGCCGGTTATACTCTCTAGGATAATAATAATAATAATAATAAACTTTATTGCACAGAAAAAAAAAAATACACAATACACAAAGGAACATAACAGTTGTACAATTAAGGCGGTCTTATTGCTATAAAGCAATCTCTTCCAGACAACCTTCATGAGAGGAAATAAATAAAAGTTGTAGAAGAAATGAGTCAAATATTGTGCAAAAACGAAGTTAGAAATAAAGAAAAGATAAATACAATCCAATACATACATTATTTATAAGATCAATTTACACAACATACATACTATACAAATAGAGACAGGAGTACAAGTCAAGGACGAATAAGTGACAAGAAGTGAGTTTTAACGCGGGACTTGAAAATAGGTAAGGATTGAGATTCACGGATAGACATGGGTAGGGAATTCCAAAGGCGAATTGACCGGACAACAAAGGATTTAGAAAAGTAACTAGAGGAATGAGGAGGAACACTTAGGTGAAGTTTACGACAAGATCGAGGATTAGCACTCATTGTGGTTGGAAGGAAATTAAAATGAAGTTTGAGGTAAGGTGGTGAACAAGGATTAAACAAAATGGAGTACAGAAGTGAAAGAATGTGAAGATCGCGACGACGACGTATAGGTAACCATTTTAATTGAGCACGGTACTGAGAGACATGATCGAATTTACGCAGGCCAAAAATGATTCGAATGCAAAATTTTGAAGTCGCTCAAGTTTATTCAAGTAAGTTTCACTAATGTCAGGATAAAACAGTCAGCGTAATCTAAGACAGGCAATAATAGAGCTTGTACAAGTAAAATTTTGGTAGGAATCGGCAAAAAATTACGGAGTCTACAGATGGAACTTGCTGAACATACAATTTCCTGCTCACCTCACCAATCTGCTTATCCAGGACAAAGAACTGTCAAGGAAAAGACCCAGATTCTTCACGTCTTTACTATAAGGTACATGAATTCCATCAAACAGAATTGCTGGCATGGTATCCCAATTTACTCGCGAAACCAACCCCGGGCTGCCAATGACAATGACTTGAGTCTTGTTAGGGTTAACCTTGAGTCCAAAAGCCTCGCTCCACTCCGAAACTCGGGCTAATCAGTATTTAGGACCTGCACAACTTCGTGAATACTATCAAGGCCACCCTGTGAATAAATTTGAAGATCGTCTGCATATAGGTGGTAGAAAGAAGAGAGATTGTAAGTAATTGTATTAATAAAAATAGAAAAAAGAAGAGGGACAAAACGCCACCTTGCGGAACGCCAGCAGAAATTACATGCCATGCTGAGAATGAATCTTAACACGAACACGTTGCCGTCGTCCATGCAAGTAACTGTGAAACCAGTCAAGCACCGCTGGAGATATGTTAAGAGTCCGCAATAAGCCAAGGAGTATTTCAAAGTCGACAGTATTAAATGCGTTGCTAAAATCTAGTAACGCCAACACCGTCAAACTTCTGCAATCCATGCCGCGCCGAATATCGTCAGTAATTTTGACTAGAGCTGTTGTCGTACTATGACCGGGACGAAAACCAGATTGGTAGGGATTAAGGAGATTATTTTGAGAAAGGAAATGACTAAGCTGTTGATGAACAATTTTTCAAGAACTTTAGCCAGGAACGGAAGAATGGAAATAGTGCGGTATTCTGATATAGATACAGGGTTCGATTTTTTGGGTAGCGGTATTACTTGAGCATCCTTCCATATAGTAGGAAAGAAACTGGATAGGAGCGAGTGGTTAAATATATGGGAGATGATGGGACAGAGGATATCAAGGAGTGGAGTTATCATACACGACTAACGCTATCGACACCAACGGCGCTCGACACAACAGCTAAAATGTTCTTCTTAACATCACAGTCAGATACTTGACTAAAAACAAAGGGAGACCAATCAGGTGTGGAAGACAAGAGAGTTTATGCAAAGTGCTAGCCTTAATAGTACTATTGAAAGCAGAAGAAGAACAGAAGTGGTCATTTAAAGATTCGATATTTACGTCTTTCGGGACAGATTCACTACGAGATCTTCCAACTCCTAATGATTTAAGAAACCTCCAAACCTTAGAAGGGTTGCCATTTTCAATGGATTCATGGATATGGCGTCGTTGAGCGTCCCTACACAACCTATTGCAGCGATTCCTCAACAACTTGTATTTGTCACGATTTCTATCTGATGGATTCATCTTATATCGAGCTTTGGCGGCGTTCTTCTTATTACTTAATTGTTTCATTTCATCAGTTAACCAGGGAGCAGGAAAATGTTTTATCTTAACTGGGCGTACTGGCGCATGTTTGTCGAAAAGCTGTATAAGGAATGAATTGAATATTTGAACCTTGTCATCAACATTCACAGCACTAGAAATTTTTGACCAATCAGTGAGAAGAGCGTCATGTTATCTGAATAGTTTTGGCCAATTTGTAATAATAATAGTTTATTTTTGAACTTAGATAAGTATAACGTTATAACCTATTACAGAAAGCGGAATATACTTTCTTACGACTATGACTTAAATGGTGTAAGGCTAAACAGAGTAACACAAATCCGTGACCTTGGTGTCATCATGGATGCGCAACTCGCATTTATCCCTCATATTGACACTATAATAGAAAAAGCATTTAGACAATTGGGGTTTATACTTCGAGTTGGAAAACCATTCAAAAAATCTCAAACATACAAATTTTTTTACAATAGCTTTGTACTAAGTCGACTTGAATTCGCATGTGCTGTTTGGAAACCTTTTTACATGTGTCATATTAATAGAATAGAAAACATACAAAAAAAATACATTCAAGCACCTGATTATAGGCTGGGTAATACTTTTATTAGTTACGAAGATTCACTTAAACGTCATAAAATAAAATCTTTGGAAGTTCGCCGTGACTGTGTTGACTGTATCCTACTTTATAAAATAATTCATAACCTTTTAGAGGCCCCTACACTTCTGCATAATGTATTTCTCAGAGTACCCCGTGGACATGAGCGTCGCTGTCGTAGTAAAGATCTGTTTTATATCCCCAAATGTAAAACGTCTTATTGTAATAATATTTTTATAAAGCGTGCCTGCAGAGTACACAATGATTGTAGTAAACTGTCAGATATTGATATATTTTGCTATACAATACACTTGATAAAAAAAGCCTTTGATTCCTGATTTTGGCTTGTCCTGCAATATGTTCATTTTGGTATTCCTATCTAAATAACGGATTATAAATTTACCGAATGACCAATTAAACCCTAATTATACCTAATAAATTATCATTGTACAAGTAACATTACACTAATACTAATTCGGAGCTAAGCTCAAATTAATTATATGTAACTTGATTAAAGAAGGAAACTATAGGTCTGTTTGTAACAACAATATATGTAGAAACTAATGAAAATGTATGAACGTTTGTTTTTTAAATAAATAAATTTAAAAAATATATTAGGAAACATAATTGTATTAAAGGAACTTTGATTTTATTTGAATATATTGTAAACATTTTAATTTTTTGAAAAGAGTAACTATGTAGGTACTGCATTTCATACTAGATTCTTCTCAGTAGACAACAACATTCCAAACCAGTGGTAGAATCAAAATTGGCATTAATAATTTATTGTTCTTGTGGTACTTTGTACCCAGATTAAAAGCATGATAAGCGGTAAAATTTACTAGATCATCATCATCACTAATATTTCATGGATGCAAATAAAATTATTTACATTAATACTGTATAGTATGCGCGCGGAAAAATATGAGGTACTTTATTTTTCTTAATAGAAAGGATTTTTCGAAAATAAGAGTAGCCTTTGTTTTTCCAAATAACATCAGCTACCTGTCAAAAATATCCCGTCCATATCAGTCCAGCCGTTTCAGAGATAACCAGGTACAAACAGACAGCCAGTCAAGAATTTTAAAAATAGATATTTGGCATATACGTATATATTACTGTAAAAGCTCGAACTACGGTGACACATTAAAGTGAACTGTTACCTTCCGATGTAGGGTGCAGGTTCAAATCCAGCCACGTACCAATGTCTTTTGAATTTTCGAAATTATATGTACGTTTAACCGACGCTCTTACGGAAAACATCGTGAGAAAACCTGGGTTTTTGTAGGTAATTGTTGCCAACTACTAACTCTGGCAGCACTAGCCCCCAACTGGGGAGTAAGGGGCACGCATCCTTACTCCCCAGTTGGGGGGAGTATCGGGTTGCAGCCCATTTGAAGTGGAGGTTCAGGGGGGATAATTTCTCGCGATCCACGCTCTGTATTACGTTGGCAACGTGGGCACGACAATGTATCCAGGAGGGTCACTTTTTAGTGGCGGGGTTAACGGTCTCCAAGGCTTATGGAGGAGGACGTTGGCACGCGTTTCTGAGCTCTGCGACCCAACAGTGAAGGGACGAATACTTACCTCGGGGCCCTCTGCAACCTAGGCGCGGGTTGAGTCTTCCAGCGGCCGCACTGGCGGCGTGGGATGACGGAGAAATACCTCCTTGGCAGGCCCGAAGCGAGATACGTATCTGGGCTTTCGTCTCTTGCATTGCACTCAGTCCACCAGATGTCCACCGGACGACGACAGTCGATTACGATAGTTGATCACGTCACGTCCATTTCCGGTGGTGGAGGGTGTTCGGTGGGGAATTTTTAGTGGGTAGAGGCCGCGCCGGTGGTCAGTCCCAGACACCGTACGGCCCCAGAGAACATACGGCGTGCATGACGCATTTTGATCCATCATCAAAAAAAAAAGGTTTACTGCTGTCAACTGGTAGATAAATGTTGGTAGGTATTAGGAAAAACCCAATTTTATTTCTTATAATATACATTTTTAGCCCTTCGGACGGAACTCATAACAGGTAATCATATTATTATTTGAACCAGTTTCAATTTATAATTTTATTTTCATATCACTTTTCTTCATTTCATAATTTCATTGCGTGGCGTCCACGTAACGGAAAAGAAGCGACCACCTCCAACCAGATAACGGTATGACCTGTTAAGATAGCGGGTAGCAAGTGGATGTCAACTGCTAGGGTTCGGTCAGCGTAGAAATCATTAAGGAAGACCTTCGTTCAGTAGTGGACATAAAATGCTGTAATGATGTTTTCCGAAAATTTCAAAAATAAGTAACCACTTCATAATTTATATTTACATTTATGGCAAAAATATGTACACAGATTGGTTTCAGATATACACACGATCACATGCAAAAATATGTATACAGGCATTAAGAATTACATTAATGTTAACAATACTATCCCATTAAAATATTAATAATGCCTGCGATATTTTTTTTTATAAATATGTATGTAGGTATGTGCACTTAAAAACTGTAGCAGTTTTGGCAATTGTGAGAAAAAGGTTATCATTTCAAAAATAGGTACCAATACAATTAACATTACCCTTAAATGTATGATGACTAGGTACCGCAAGAGGATAATGTTTGTATATGACTTTAATAGTACATTACTACAACAATTAACTGATTATTTAATTACTGTTTTCCAAAGACCATTTTCCATCGTCAATGGTTGCGGTTCTAGCGACAGATTGGTGCAATGGTGTCATGGAGTACCTGGTTTTGTACTCTTGGTGACGAAAATTCAGTGTTCTAGTCTTATCCACAGGTTCTAAAAAGTTCCTGAAAATGTGGCGAAATGGCTCCAGTAAAGTATGGTACCACTGTTTGCTTTGCGCTTGACTTATTTACAAGAAGCGGCTTATAAATTACAACGCAGTGTTTACTGTCTTATTTATTAGGCGCTATTTTGTTTCAATCCCGTAAACCTTTAACCGCCAACGTAGTCTATAGATGATAAGCACTTGCGTCTCCAACACGCCATATCATCTATATGTGACAAAAAACAGGCTCTTAAAATGTGAAATAAACGTGTTAAGAAACGATTAGTGGTTGCTATATTTTTCGTAGTTACTTTTATATATTTTTACTGTGGCGTCCAGGGCATGGCAATGCATTATAGCGTGGCGTTCAAAAGGTTAAATCTTCCTCACAGAAAACCGGAGCGAAAAGAGACGTCCCTTTACCCTATACCCTATACCGTAGGCCTAAAATTCCTCCATACAATTGCGCAGATGAAATAAATAAATATCCAGACATTCACACAGCGCCATCTAGCCCCAAGTTAAAACGTGAAGCATGTATTACGGGTACTAAACAACTGATAAATTTTGTAAATATGTACATATATATTATACATAGAAAACACGTAGACTGACAAACAGACATGTTCATATACACAAATGTTTGTACTGCCCGGGGATCAAACCCGAAACACTTGGTGTAGCAGCCGACGTCTCAACCGCAACACCAAATGGGTCGTCAACATTATTCTTCGCCTTTTTAAGGTAGGCTACACACTCGTAGCCCCTTCGTAGTAATTAGTATCCATGAGGACGATATGACACATAGGTACCTTGTAATAAAAAAAAAAATTTAAAAAAGTGCCTTATAAATTGAAAACGCGAAAATTTTCATTTTGTCATTATGACCAGTTAGTTTAAGCTATTTAAGGCTTCAGCCTAGAATGGCCTAAAAACTTTATTTCTCTCTTTCTTTAAAGAAAATAAGAACATAGGGCAAGGGAAGTTTTTAGTAACCGCGGCATCGGTACGTATCCAGTACAACAAAGCTTTCCATGTGCTGTTGGGACCGCCTTGCTTCTGCATCGCATAGGGGATGTACGCCGAGGCGCGCGTGGATTGATTCCACAAAATTAAAAGTGGTGTTCACTGCACATCTCTGGTGCATAGGGTGCGAGCTAGCCGCAATAGTATTGCTATTGCAGAGCGCTTCAACTGTCTGTACTTGAATACATACAACATACTTTATTAAATAGCTTATTTTAATAGAAATATTATTTTTTATGATATTTGTAATGTAATATTAATTGAGCAGAAACTTAATTAATCTAAATTAAAATTTCTATAATGAAATATGTATTTTAAATTTTTTGATATTATGTAACTTAATAACATAATAATATGTGATCTGTGTTGAATAAAATTTTATTTATAGAACAGAATGACGGAGAATAGTTTACCATACATAACAAATAATATAAAGAGCAATGTTGACATTCTATTATTACATATTATCAAATCATGGTGTCAAATATTGTGTAAGTAGCTAGAGGGTTAATAACTTATTTACTTAATTATTTCCATTGTTTTATTTTTACAAAATAATAAAAAGCATTTTAACTAAAAGAAATAATATATTATGGTTTAAAGTGTAGGTGACACTGTTATCACAGGATTAACATGGTTGTAACAGTAACAATCATAAAACCATTACATCCCTAGTCGTCCCAGTTCACTTGATGACAATCATGCCATACAAATGTCCCTTTGAGTGTTTGTGGGGCCTCTAATGCAAGATACAGTGGAGCTCGAGCTCCTCTTTCAGGAGTAAAATCACCCATGCCTTTTGTCATTTCAGTCTTAACAAATCCAGGATGAACACAGTTAACAGATATATCCTTCCCTTGCTCTTTAAAATGTCTTTGTTGCACAAAAGTTAATGCAGATAATGCACTTTAGAAACTTTATAATCACCATAATGGCCTGCAAATGACACAAATGCACTTTTACCACTTTTTGCTGCTTGCAAGAAGTCATTTACAAACTGAACAATTTCTTCAACAGTTAAATCATCTTTGATCAATGTGTCAAGCCATACTTGCTTTCTTATATTTGATAATAGGCCCCAATCACTACTAAGGTTGATAACTCTTGCATTATTATTTAACAGTGGATACAATATTTTAGATATAGTCAACAAGCTCATAAAATTTGTATCAATTAGTTTTTTCGCATCTTCATATGATGAAACCGATTTATCAAAATCTAAAATACCGGCATTGTTGACCAAAACATCTATCCCAGAGTGCTGACTTGAAATGTGTGATGCAAATTTTTGGACACTCTCTTCAATCGTTACATCTAAACAGTGAAACACAGGATGAAGGCCTTCTTCTTCTAACTTCTTCACAGCTTCCCGGCCTCTATCTTCATTTCTAGCTGTGAGGTACACAGTCCCATTGAATTTCCGACATAGACCTTTGACAATTTCTAACCCAATGCCTTTGTTAGCGCCTGTTACTACTGCTACTTTGGTTGCCATTTTTTTCGATTTAAACTACGCAGAAAATACTACGTTGTAAAATAAATAAAATTTATTTATCACCACATTTGATAAAAATAAAATGATTAAAATGACATTTCGTTGCTCCTCCCGGTTTTTTTGTTTCTTATCTCCTGATAAAAACAGGCTAAGACAGCTTTTTATAAAGCTTAGGAAACTGAAATAAAATTGAATTTTTTGCTACCAAAAGTCAAATTGCAAATTCGTATAAAATATAATTGTATAATTTACTAAAGCCAAATTTGCGATAAAATATTATTTTATGGAAATTCTCCTACCATGCTCACAGCTGCTTACAGTATGACTACGTAAACATTTTTTGTTTTTTTTCAATACTTCAGAGAACTCCAGCGATTTTAGGCGTCTAAATAATATTGCAATGTCTTTCTTTGTAGTAGGTATGTAGAAGATAATGTTTGGAAGATGTCTTTTTATTAAGTTTAAAATTATTCATTGCCCTTTTTTATTACCTTGACAATGTTTAATGCTATGGGTATACTAGAGAATATAGTAAACCTAGGTTTACTCGGTTTTACCACAGATTAAACAATAATACTAGTTTACCTATGAGTTTTACCTAGAATCAAGTAATTTTTAGATACAGTCCGAATTTTGAGTATAGATATAGGAATGCACAATTCGGGATATTTAATAAAAACTTATTAAAACATGATAGATATCTACGAGTACTAACAACTATTAAAATGCGAAAGTGTGCCTGGTGCCTTTTTATTTGTGTCTACTTTCATTACGAAACGGAGCGACCGATTGACATGATTTTCATTTTTTCTATATTCAATAAAATATGAAAGATATATGAACTAAGCGGAGAAAAATATATCGATCGAGTCTGATCGAGTTTGAGCAATCTTTTAATTCATATTAGTTGAGTTCACAAGTTGTTGTTGAGAGTCGAGAGTCTTGCAGTCGTTGTTTAAGAGGCCTCCTAGCTACGAGACAACTAGCAAATTAGTCGACAAAAATACGTCGTGCGATTAAATCACTATTTTGTTGATTTTACAAATATGAATAGTATCTTTTTATTGGCAGTTTTATGAGGTACAGTTTATTGATATATGTTTCAGAACATAGTTCCCACACGTTGGGCAATACACGATAATGCGCGCCAAGTAGACGTCAGAACCGCGCGACTATACTTTTTATTTTATATCCAATTATATTGTAGGTACTTGAGGTACCTACAGTTTTTTTTCATATAGTTATTTGGTAATTTGAGCCATGTCTCACATCATCCTGACACACCAGTTGTGTGCTTTTAAAACTTCCTACCTTTTGTGAACAGCTCTTGTAAGAGCAGAGTTAACTGAAAATAGTTATTTAGCAACTAGAAACTACAATCTTTATTAGAAGACTTTAGCAAACCTAACGAAGACCAGTTTTGTTTATTGTTATCTACCTACTTATTATATATATAAATTACGAAATATAATTGTAACTTGTTTTAAATACCTACTTATGGTGAATCCAAAGTTTGATTTTGTATTTGCACAAATATAACTGGCTAATAGTATTTATACTTAACAAATTAAAAATACTGTCAAAGCAAAAGGGCTGAGGAATTTCGCCCGAGCCTATATTAGACCTCGCTACGTCATTACCCACCACTGACCTCAGTCCGCTATCCACAACCCGGCCTTAATATAAGGCCTTCCCAATGATTTTTCCCATTCGGCTTAGAACCGTCGCGTAGGTCCCGTGAAGGCGGATCGCCACCCAATGTAGCAATGTACTCGCACCAAAAACCGGTTTATTTATTTATTATTTAATGCAATAGGTGGCAAACGAGCAAGCTACGCACCTAACGGAAAGTGACACCGCCACCCACGAATACCAATAATAATGGCTTTAAAACAAGAGATTCAGAAGATGCGTCTGTCTTCTAAATGATAATTCTGGGAAGGTAACCGACTCCGATGTTAACTCGTTACACAGTTAAATCAGCGAAAGATTTTCTCTAGTGAATGGTAGACTGAATGGAAGACTGCCAGTCACCAAGATGGCATACATGAATGTTTTTATTCATCCTAAATGAAGGGTTTTTTTCGAAATGACTACTGCTACAGATGGCCTTTACAGCTACACTGGGCACGTGGCGAACGTAGGTAGCTCTTTGCCTTAAAATTTAAACTACCTACTAGCGGGCGTCCCAAAGCGGAACTCGAACGTCGGCTTAGGGCGTTGCGGGGAGTACTTGTAACCTAGTATATGTTTGGGGAGAAAAAAGGCCCGGCAAACGCCGATTACGCGATGCGACGGACCGTATTGAGTAAGATATCTAAGTTATTATAAACATGTTGCTTCAGGTAAACGAATATTTAAACAAAATATAATATCAATCCATGTTTATTGTTCTAGTTATTTAAAAACGTTAAGATTTTCATGATGTTGAGATTTCAATCTGAATAATTGAAGGTAATGAAATAAGCTCAAGTGTGTATACAAATATAAAATAAAATAAATTAAACCTAAATAAATCTTGTTACAATAAATTTGTAAAAAGGTACCTACTGGTTTACAAATCATATTCAAATTATCTGCTTAAACAAGTCATAACAAAAATTGTTTACAATATTTTCTTAACCTATGAAGATAATCACAAAATCAATTAACTCTAAATGCAATAGATAACTAACTTATTTACATGTAATACAGGCAGGTCTTTCGGGTTAATTTGTTAAATGTGGCAGCTGTATTTAATTATAATTATTGAATTAGTTTAGTCAATTTTGACAGCTGCATATATTTTCCTGATAAAGGTATACGCAGCAAAGAATCCAATGGTACCAGTCAAAAGCCAAAAGTCAAACCATCAAACCTGAAACAAAAACATCAAAATAATGAACTTAAATTATATTGTCAATACAACATTGTACGGGAGCAACTATTATTCCTGTCTGTAACCATTAAGGTTTTATAGTCTTGTAGACCATATGAATCAAAGTGGCGGCTAGCTAATTACAATAATTATATGAAAACTATTTAATATATTTGTACCAAAAAATAATAAGATAAAGTAGTGCACAAATTTAAAAAAAGCTGAAACACTACCTGTGTATCCAATGTATAGTATAATGTAGGTATGAATTCTGTTATCTCTAGTTTAGTAAAGAAATAAAATATGGAGTATATCAAAATGTAAATTGCGGATCCACCAGATATAATAAAACTTTTCCACCACCAATGGTAATCCTGAAACAAAAAATATAATAACATTAAGATGTAAATGAAAAATGTAATATGAAAAAAATATTATTTGAATATTGTTAATTACCTCTCCACATAATTGGAAGTAAACCATTACAATAGATATCTGGGACACAGAGACCACCAAAATGCAAAATACTAAGAATAAGAATCCAAACAAATAATAAAACTGATTTTCCCAGAGTGCATTGAATATGAAAAATAATTCAATAAAAACAGCTCCAAATGGTAGAATGCCAGCCATCAATACACTAAAACAAAAAATATTTAGTAGAACAGGCCCACAAAAAAACATTGACAAAATGATAGTATAACTTACCAAAACAAAAACATTCATATACCAAACTTGTCAGGAACTTTTCTCGGAATGAAGTTGGTCCTTACAGGATGCTGGAATGGTTGTTTTCGTATGCCAAAAATAATAGCCCAGGTAGACTAATGGCAAAGATATACAAAACCATAGGCACAATAAAGCCATCATTGTTGAAAAGGGTACTGCACCACTGGAGTGTTTTCCCATTATAAAGAAGTTCAAAAAGAAACATGTGCCAAACACTGTAGCTGGGTAAATAGTAGCAGTCAGAAATGCTGCTTGCTTCCATTGTTTTCCTTTCATTGTAGTATATAAACGTGCTGAGTAGTAACCAGCAATCAAGCCCATGAACACATAGAGAAATATTGCAGCAGTCATTAGTGCCCCACGACTTGCTGGAGACAGCATTCCAAGCATAGCTATGACTGTAATAACAAAAAATATTTGCTATAAAAATAACATTGACTAAATCACAAAAACAGACAGTTTGTATTTAAGAAACAATAGATTTAGAACATAGGCAAAATCACTATTCCAACTACTAAATAAATGATATTATATTTCTAATACAACAAAGAGTAAAAGAATTTTTCAAGCTTACAGATAGTTATTAGGGCCATGAGGAACACTTGAATTCCACTTCCAATCACAGCAGCAAACAGCATTCTTTTTGGTGGAGGCCGAAACACATCACCATGAACTAATTTCCAACCAGTTTCTTCCATCATGTCATCTATACTCTCATCAGAATTGTAGCGTGCAATATCACGCCTTAGTGTTCTAACCATGATCATAGTCAATATACCTGAAATCACATTATTAAGTCCTAATTATGACTTATATGATATCACCATATTCATCTATAAAAGCCAAATAAACTTGTCCAGCTAATGGCAAGTGGATGTTGTTACCTCATACAGCAGTTATCTTAAGACCAAAGAGGAGTTGCATAGTGTGATGAAAATAAATATCCCTTGAAATTCACTGGCAGCAAAATCATGCCCCAAAGGTAAGAAACTATCTAGAATGTGCAAGTCACTTTTTTTAGAAAACACTTTTTTTAGAATACACTGAAATACCCAGTTCAAA